>DF240222.1:49167-134167 GCA_000507305.1 Breviolum minutum Mf 1.05b.01
GGGTGAAAATGAAAAATCTTTGAAACCACCACCCAGCATGACAATGAGATTTTTATAGTCCTGCGTTTTTTTCAACAAAGGTAACATCATGGGATTTTGCGTGGCACAACAATTTTTTAGAGAGATCTTCACATCACCATGGTGATGTCATGATCGCTTGCTGAAAAGTCATTTAAATTGGCCTATATAATTGGCAATGAAGATACCAGTGCTTCCTGTCATCACCAATCAAATTTGCAGGTGCCCATCACGTGCCATCTAGATGACAATTTCGCATTTTTGTTAAACATGTAGAATTTCTTGGAGGGTATATAACTTCCACAATCCACCCCAACCACCCGGAATTCTGGGTGATTTACATCCATCTAAGGCCGAAACTTAAAATAAAACACCATTCATCCGAGATTCGCGATGGACCGCGCTGATGAATCCTTATTCATCTGCGTCACCATCGATGAACGCCGTTTCTGCTTCAACTTCTCCGCAGCACCAAGCGCCTGTAATTGGAGGGTATTTTTTCGGATTTTTGATTTTGCAAGTTTCTGAGTTTCTGTGGTCGTGTGGTGGTTTCGTGCTATACTTGGAATACTGGGAGGCTTCAGGGATTTTGCAAAAAAAAACCTTTGAATGACTATAGAAATGATCTTACCAAACCAACTGGAATTCCTAACACCTGAATTTTTTGGGGGGCATTTGGGGGGGGGCGATTCTATGATCCCTTTATATAGCACCATTTGGGGGGAATAGCCCTGAAAGTCCAAAGACCATCACATAAAAAGTCGTTTGGAAAAGACCATTTTTTTTAGTAGGGATTTCTAGTTGGTGGTTTCAACCCATCTGAAAAATATTAGTCAAAATGGGAATCTTTCCCAGGTAGGGGTGAAAATGAAAAATATTTGAAACCACCACCTAGATTTATACTTAACAGTTCCAGGGGGAGATTCTTTCTTTTAATGGCCTTGAAGACTTCCAGGTTAAGGTTGAAGACCATCCCTAAGATAGGAAAACTACTATATATCCAAATAGGAAACATCTTCCAAGGGTCCATTTTTCATTGCTACGTTAGTTTGCCGGAGTGTAAATGAGTTTGGACCCCAGCACCTTTACAAAATACAACCCTGAAAACTAACAGCTGGAACTGAAATCCAATGGAGCAGAGATAGAAGATGACTGGGATGTCCTGCTGGTACTTTGTAAATGGATTGTAACTACCCGTATATAAGCAGGTTGTAAGTTCAGCAAGTACCTAGAACCCAGGATTGGAATTTTGGCCTTGTTTTGGAGGGTTGACCTTCAAAAATAGAGGTCAATTGGGTCCTAGGTAGATTGTAGACCAACTTACTAACTAGTTTCTAACTTCCATGGACACCCTAGTGTAGATGTTCCTTTCAAGCTGGGTGATTTTTTTTGGTTCCACCGATTGCCAAGTACTTTAAGCTTCAAGGCATTCCGTGGGTGGATTAAAGCATGATTCTTGTTTTTTGGGGGTTTCGTGTCTGGAGTACAATTCAATCGTCTGCATCCCCACACCTTTGCCATTTATGAACAGGTATATAGATCGAGCCTTACGTTCGAACAAACCCACAACGGAGCTGTGTTTTTTTAACGCCACCTCACATGAGGTAGTTGCGTAAGAAGTAACCTCGAATGTGACAATGTGACATCTTCCATGATTGTGCATTACAGTACTCAATGTGTAAAAAAAGAGTCTTGAAAGAAGACTATAAAAGTTAGGATCGTTTTGATCATCGACTTCCATATGTTTAATGTATTTCTTATACCTTGAAGTTCTATTGAAAGTTCATTTTGAGCAAGGGTCAAAACCCTTATGACATTCCATGGTACTTAGATTGGTTCACCGGAATCCTTATGATGGAAATAAGAGGCACGTAGCACGATCCCCAAAAAAAAAGGAAGCAACCACGGTTCTGGTCACTGCTCATTTGGAGTGTCAATCATTCAACTTGCTGGCATCCAAAAAAAAGAAAATCTTGCGGAACCCCCAGCATCTGCAAACGCGAAAGTTCAAGTGGGCACCTTCTGTTCAAAGTTCTTCACGAAATCGTTCCTCAACCGCATCCCACAAAAAAGGAAAAAAAAACATCCATTTCTTTTTTTGGGGGCCATGTGCTGGGCATTAAAAAAACTTCACAAATATTTCACCCACCTGGATGGTTTTTGTTGAAAATTCTTGGGCACCAACAACCCTTATACCATAGTAACCTTTTAAAGGGGATAAGTCGAGTCAAGGAAATTACCTCAAGCTGTTTGGGGTCATACCTTCCAGAAGTCCAGGATCTTGCTGGCCTGTCTTCCCTGGAAGTCCCAAAATTCCCCCCCAAAAAAAGATATGGCTATTCTAGTTGGTGGTTGGTTCAACCAAACCCATCTGAAAAATATGAAAATTAGTCAAATTGGATCGTCATTTCCCCAGGGATCAGGATGAAAATAAAACATATTTTGAAACCACCATGGTAGAATGCCACCTTTGGAATCCATGGAGCAAGGATTTCAAAAACCTACCATATGGGACAAAATGGTGATCCACTCCTCTTGCAGATTCAAAAAAAACCTTCCCCATCCCCATCTCAAAAAAGACTCTGCCATCAATCTTTAGGAGATAAATATTAATATCTAAGCATAAGAAATCTGACGTTATTCTTGATGTTTATACATCCAAAAGGGGGCACCGGTTGGATGTTTTCCATGTGGCAAAAATTCACCAACTTCATGATTCATGGGCTTTCCAAGGTTTTTCGGAGAAGTTTGTCCAAGATACCCTCTACTTTAAAATCCTACTTGGATGTACCAAGAAGTTACTAAACGGTTAGCAAATGGTAAATGGGTTATAACTCCAATATATCCCATTTGTAAGTAGGTTATAGGTTATAACCCATTTACGAACTTACTAACCATTGATCCTTTCCAGGGACATCCAAGTAGAAGTCCAAGTAGCGACCATTGAAAAGATATACACCCCGGAAATTTGACAACTCGCCCCTAAAAGTAGGCCTTTCCAAAAAGAGAGTAGTCTTCCAACCACCATTTTTTTGAGGGGCTTACCAAGTATATTAAATATCGGGGTGTAGGTTTTCGCCAAGTCGACCATTGTTTCAGTGGGAATTTTATCAGCGAAAAATTATTCAGGACTACTATCTTAACAGTGGCTTGACTTCCAGGGTAACCGTTCGCCCCCGAAACATGGTAGGAAAGGGAGACAGTTGCCTTTTCTTTCCCTGCAAGTTTGCCTATTTTCAGAGGCAAAATGTGGCGCAAATTTGCTTCAGAGAGAAACTAAAGCTGGATGAATTACAATTATGTCACATGGAAGCTGCCACACACAGCGTACGGTCTACCTCCCAATGGTATTTACCTGCTTTTCCCACCCAAAACTGTAATGAATTGATGTTTACCCTCCCTGAAACTAACATAGTCCATGAAAAATTTGTGGTTTGGAGACTACTTTCCTTTTGCGAATGCCTATATGTTAGTTTTAGGGTATAAGTTACACCCAAACCCCAACAAAGAACAACACCACAAAAAAGTGTTCAAGTTTTTCTGCTCCTTTTGTTAGTTTTGCCTTTTTTGGGGGGATATCGTTTTTTGTTGTCCGTTTTTTTCCTGCAAAGTCCTGCCCATCCGTTTTTCCAACGACACCATTTCCACAGCGGTGGAAAACCAAGGTGCACGAAGGTGTCCGAACTTTTAAGGCTTGTGGTGGAAGTAGAAGACCTTACAGTATTGAAATGCGTCCAGATTCCTTTTTTTTCTTGGTCGTTGCCACTTTTTTTTGCAGGAGTTATGTTGGGATATCTCGGATGGGAATGATGAACGATCAGTTTTCCATCTATTTTCAGGAGATTGTTTTGTCTGGAGATCTTTTTGCAATATTTGGGAATGATTTCATTCGTTTATTGGGGGGAACGATTATACATTGCATTGAAGGTATCTCCCACCCAGGATGCCAGTGGCCAAATGAAGGTCTGTAGACTACGCAAAATATAGTAATAATTTGGTGGTGACTGTTGCTGGGTGAGCCGGAAATTGAATGAATACTTGGTGAGTAACTAGTCAGTAAGTTGGGTTATAACTTATAAATATCATTAACCCCTTGATACGGTGGTTAAAAAAACATTGATAGAGGTGGTTATTACCCAATTTTCTACCTAGTTACCAACCAAGTATTCATAGCCAAAATTGTAACCAATGGATACCCTGGAAATGATGGAAGTTCATGAATGGATACCGAAGAGTCCCCGAAAATGGTTGATGAACTAAACATTTATGAGAGAAACAGGTTGTTTTTTTTCCAGTAAAAACCGACCATTCCAAAAATGGTCGACAAAATGGACAAAACCAGGGAATGTTCGATTGAAAACAACAAGAATTATCCGAAGTTCCGTCTGTTGGGATGTTTTTGAGGGCCCAAAAAAAGGAATGAATTCAAACATGACCAAGCATAGCCACCTGGTAACTATCATATCTCCTTTCGAGGTACTTGTGAAGATGATTTTCCTTTTCTCAAGGTGGGATATGCTTGATAATTTTTGTTCAAGGTCAGTGATTGATCTTTTGCCGTTGCCATATCTTCAACCAAACAGTTCAATTGGAGACCATTTCCCTTATAGACACCCGAAGTTTAACATAGCCCCTGAAAAATCATGATTGGAAGACTACTTTCCTTTTGGAACGGCCATTTTGGGGGGCTATGTTAAGCTTCAAGGGGGTAACACATAGCGACCTTTTCTTTTCTGGGAAATACCGCAACTACTCGCAATTTTCAGGGTTTTTTTTGGCGCTGGCAGATATTTTGTTGGATATGATTGAGTGGAATGAGGTGGTGTGATTTTTTGGAAAGCAGAAATCAAAAACGTGTTGCAAAAAGTGTTCAAAAAAGTCTCTTCGTTGTTCCATTCACAACTATCTTTTTTGAAAACCAGAAACACGCCGGCTAGGGACGCTACTTCTCCAAATTTGCACAAACATGGAACCTACTTGGAAAAGGGAGATTTCTTTTTGGGATATTCGTTTCCGGGTCACCTCTTCCAATTTCGGAAAACGCATCGAATCAAATTGGGTAGACTTGGCCTGGAATTCCAAGCCACCTTTCCGGCCTTGGGAGCCCGGTAACTTTTTTGTTGGGGCAAACTGGTTGGCAGAATTTCGAGGCACATTAGCGTGGACATTGGATCGCTGGTGTTGGCAGAATCGCGACTACCCAATTGAAGCACCGATTGCATCCTGGGTGTGCGGACAACCCGGGTGTCCCTGGAAGTGATCGTAACTAATTAGTTAGTAAGTTGGTTGATTTCGCCTATTTGCGGGACGAAATCAACTTACTTATTATACAGATCGCAGTACTCGTCCGAAAAGGCGAGAAAAAGTTCGGCCTGCCAAAAAATTCCACCTATAACAACAAACCTGCGATTGTTTAAATGACTCAAATATATCTGGGGGGGTTGGATGAATGAAAAGTCAACCCATTTTCGAAATGCGAAGTGATTCTTGAATCAAGTTAAGTCCTTATTATTTGGTTATTAACGGATCCATGGTGGTTAACAACCCGTTAAATGGAGCCTTGTTTCCTGGAAGGGGTGGCATTGGTGGGTTGAGCCCCTTGGATTCCAATGATCCGACAACTTCAAATTAGACACGGTCTCAGCCCCAGGAAATAGTAACGGACATACCAAATCTAGAACCGTTACTAATTCTACTATTTATGGGGTTCTACAGAAGCGCAGTATAGTCTATAGTATATTTTAGTTCAACAGAATTTAGAACATTATTTTTTCAAAATTCTGATTCTACAGTTACAATCCCCCCTCATTTTTCTTGTTTAACCCGAAATTGATCAGTGAGAACCTTTTTTCTAACCCCCTTTTGCCGGGGGAGTTTTAACTCTTATACTATTTGGTGAGTGTGACGCGGCACCATCATGATATCTATAGTTGAATATTATGGCTACGGTTTCCTTTTAAAAATCCTTGAGATGTCATTTTTCCGGGGTACCAAAAATGATGGTTTGGAAAATGTATCTACTTCGAGAATCTTTCAAATATGGAAGTAAGTTTGGTTTGATACCCTCCCTGAAGCTAACAGCGAGTTTACCCCTGAAAATTGGGTGCTTGGGAGATGTGCGCCTTTCCTTGTTGGGATACGGCCCATTTTGCTACTAGTTTTAGGAAAGGTAAATCAAAACACTAGACACTTTCCCTGAAACTACTGTAACCATAACTAACAGCCAAAGGACCCAGTTTCACTTGAAATTGACCATAAAGGGCCCTTTTTAAAAGGAACGGTGAAGAAGGCAACCTACTTCGGATCATCCCAGTTTGTAAGTGGTTCATAACCATGCTTAGTACGCCCCCCAAAGAGGGGTTGATCTAGTTGTCAATTGCTTGTAACCCCCATTGACTAACCACTTGCTAAGTGGGGCGATCCCCCAAACATCGGGTTTTAGGTCGTGTGTCTTCTATATGTTTTGTTCTTTTGCCTGGAAAACCGTGTGTTGCTTGTGATGGGGGCCCCTATATAAATATCCTATAAATGGCATGGCTTTAGAAATGTTAACTCGACACCGACCCCAACGGACTCGCCCTTAAAGAACAACAAGACCATCAACAACCATCAACAACAACAACAACAACAACAACAACAACAACAACAACAACAACAACAACAACAGCAACAGCAACAGCAAGAACAAGAACAGCGTTCCCTGGTGTTGTTAACACCAAGATTCTCTGGTGTTGTTACGATGACACCGTCTCTGGGATCCTCCAGTGATTTTCGTAGGGATTCTCTGGGAGGTGCGTTGGAGTAGATTGAGTAGACTCTCCCAATGGTGCTGAAAAATGGTGGGTTGTACTATGGTAAAAAGTCAAAAATCACTTGAAACTACTGTTGATGGAAGAAATCCTCCACCACCTGGGATGGTTAAAACCCTATAAATAATGGGATAAACTACCTAACAACTGGTGCAGGATTTTGTCCATCAACAGTATAACAGGGGTCATTCTATAACCAACCCAAAGAATGCACTATTTTGGGGAGAACTCCCTCAAATTTGCCATACATTTGCATTATCTGATCCCCCATTAAAATAGGTAATCATCAAGACATGAAACCTTGAAAAAGTGACCGGGAATCCCGGCACCTAAACCTTCCTTTGCCACTATTGCTGGGAGGGGGACGTTATTGTGGCAAATTGTAATTCATTATATAAATTTGAAATTTGGGTTATCATTATATAAATTATATAAATGTTATCAAATTTCAATTTGAAACCCAAATTATGTTAACCCAAGTTTGTATAATTTCAAGTACCCTCCAGGGGATTAACATATCCCACCTTGGGAAGTTCGGAAAATCATCTTCCAAATGCCGTTTTTTGGGGATATGTTAGTTCCCTGGAGGGTAATACTTCAAATCTGACCAACTCTTTTAAAACAAAAATGCAATTCTTTTTAGCAAAATTGAAGTGAAATTTACTCAACACGATCATACGTTTTGCATAGGAATTAAAGGGGCCCACCGCCCAAATGCCACCCCCGGCGGGAAATAAATAGGACCTTATCAACAGGTTACTAACCATCCTAAAAAGGTCTTCTTTCCTGAGAGGGTGGCTTGCGGGGGGCGTACCTTTTACAGGGTTTTGTACAACCCAGGTGGTGCAAGATTTCTGAACCATCAACAGTATGAGAATTGTACAGGCTCTTCCGGATGCGTGGATACAGCACGTTCCCAGACATACAACTTTCCATGACACCAACCTCTATCAGCTTGCAATTGCGGAAAGTCTCCCACAGGCATCACACCATTCCCACCATTCTGGGTGGTGGTCTACTATCTCAGAAATGCCTTATCAAAGGGATTATTGCGAATGTGCCTAAAATAGTACACCACCAAGAGTAATCAACTGACGGTTGATTGAACCTCCATTACTATTCTATTCCTTTTTAATGACTATGACTACTGAAATGATTTGGACTCTGGACTATTCACTATGACTATTGTATTGTGACTCTTCTGACTATCATGAAAAGTATTAAGCATTGTCAGCTAAGTTAAACACTTTATACACAACAACCACTCTAAGACTATCAAATCCTCTTCCGTACACTTCCATACTTGGCTGTCCCAGGAAGTTAGTAAAAGGTTAGGATCAGTGGGTTATAACTTATAACCCCAATATATCCCATTTATAAGTAGGTTATTGCCCATTTACCAACCATTTACTAATTTCCTGGGATCACCAAAAGTTTCAGGTACCTAAAATGGAGGTACTGAACCTTATAAGGCTATTTTGGGGGTGGGTTTCCCCTACATAAGCCTTACATACAGCTTTTTTGTAGGTGAGTACCTCCATTTTAGGTACCTGGAATGTTTGGTGATGGGACCACCCTGGCAAGCTTCCCACTTCGTTTTCTCGCCAAAGGCACCGTAAACTCCACCGCTTTGATGTGCTCTTTGGATGCCTTTCCCGGATAGCTTTGGTAAGTTTCGGTTGGAATCTCTTCGTGCGAGTTGCCATCGCATGGGCTCACTGCAATGTCCTCGAATTGGACGAACGCGCTTTCGGTGACGTCTTCACGGGAATGTTGAAGATACCCCCAAATACTTGTAACTTAAGTACCCTGATTGAAACTAATATAGCGCATGAATGCTGGTGGTTGGGAGACAACTTTCCTTTGGAGCCCGGTGGCTGTTAGTTTTGGGACAAGGTAGTTCCTGTACAAAACGCCTATTGTTTCATGTCACAAAATGCAGTCCAAAAACCATGAAATTCTCATGGGCACAACAACAACAACAACAACAACAACAACAACAACAACAACAACAACAACAACAACAACAACAACAACAACAACAACAACAACAACAACAACAACAACAACAACAACAGGGTCTCCCGTATTTTCACAATGGGGAGCTTTGGAGTGACCATGGAACAAGTCTATGACCAATGCCAAAAACATAATGATCAACCAACAATGCAAGGAACTGGAATTCTATAAAAATCCTGGAAAGATTTTCATAAGTTCAAGTCATACTTACAATTCTACGAGTATTACAGTAGTATCACCAACTCTTCAAAAAGTACGGTCTATTATGGAAACTTATGCAAATTTCACTCAACATTATCATAGATTCCCTATGCTTTTTCATGAGAATGTAAGGGTCCAATGCCACGACCACCCCAGGAAATACTCCCCTGAAGATTAACGGCTGGAACATAACTCCCTGGAGGTTTGGAAGATCATTTTCCTTTCCAAATGGGTGATTTGTAGGTTCCATGTTAATCTTCCAGGGTGTAGCCGACATTGTAAAGGCATTATGAAATCGTGTTTGTCCCTCAATCATCACTCAATCATCACTCAATAAGGTCCTATTTCCTGGTCCGAGTTGGGAGTGGTGATTGGAAGGCATTTCGGCCTTGTTTTGGAGGGTTGACCTTCAAAAATAGAGGTCAGTTGGGTTCTAGGTGTATATATATTATACAATATATATATATATACAAATATATTTATGGGCAATCTTTTTGGGGGGAACATCAATGGGGACCGACCAAAAAAGTTTGAATTCTACTTAATGGATTGGGAAAAAATTGTTCCAACCAGTACTTCGAATTGTTTCGAACCCTTAGAGAAAATATTCCAACCAACCCAAAAAGAAACGAAAAAAATCCCATCTTCCGGCACCTTCAAAGGGGTGTCAAATGGTTCATTCCTTAGAGTTTAATTGGCACCCCTTTGAAGGTGCTGGTTTCCAAAAACCTCATCATCTTCAACAAGGTTTTTCTTATTTATACTATATACGGCAAACTTTCGGAAATGGGATGATTGGAATGTCGGAAACGTGTGATAGTGTGTTTATTATCCCTTCCCCCAAAAAAAAATCCCCGGTTTTGTTTGTTGGAAATAACCAAGTATCGCGGTGTGTGCCATTCATACCGGCAAAGGGCCACTTGCCACTGGGAGTCCTCCGAACATTGGAAGTCATCAGCTCCTTGGAGGTTGGGCTCCGGAGGGTCGGGGAAAAATCCGGTCAATTTTTTTTTGGCAACCTTAAAAACACACACACAAAAAATGGGTTTCAAAACGGAAAGCCACAAAAAAGATGCGACCACAAAACTCTTGCTTTTGAAAAATGTTCCAAACAGTTTTGTGTTCCGGACTTGCTTGGAAGTTGTGGCGAAAGTTATTCTAAAGTACAAGCCTTCACCCGCACTTTATAGGGGGAATATTTTAAGGAGGATGTGATAGGTTCTTGAACCCACGGATTCGTAGTGAAAAAGCTGCACCTCTTCATCAACGAACTTAACACCTGTCCCTAGTCTTCCAAACGCCTTGTGAGTGGGAGTTTGGACCCCCGAAGACTCCTGAGAAGGTTTGGACCGGGGGTACAAGCACCTCCTCAGAAGGTATTTGTAGGAGTTTGGAAGACTAGGGTGTACACATGCCTTCCCAAAATTCGAAGTCTTTCAAAACCCCTACTATGTATGCAGCTCCTGCTCAAACAAAAATCTCTAAAAATCTCAGCATCTTTGCTTCAAAAATCTTCACGCCACTTTGAGTACCCCTATACATCCAAACACCTTTTGACGAGGTATTTGGACCCCTAAAAACCTGCCCAAAAAAGACCAAACTTGAGCATGTATTTGGAAGACCGGGGTACATGACTCCTTTTTTGGGATGTTTTTTTTCGGCCGTCCAAACTCTCGCCACGCATTTCGGATTTCGTCGTTGCGTTTTTAGAAAAACGCCGAGGGACGTTTTGCTGTTCAAAGTGCTCGCCAATGAAGCGCCGCAAGGACACAAACTCGGCCATGACCTGAAGGTTTTGAGGAAAAAACCTTCCAAGAGGGTTGCAGATTTGGCCCCTGAAGCAAGGCCAAAAACCCTGGTGAAACACCAACATTTAGATCCCGATCTGTACCATCTTAGTGCGGATATGTGTCCGGCCAAACTGTTTTGGGGGGACAAATCTGCAGTTTTTTTGCCCGTTGGAGACATTCAGCTAGATCAATGGGGAGCTTTGTTTCAGTTACCATGGGAATCCCATGGTTCACGACTCAGTGAATGAAGAGTGAAGGCATTAGGACTAGGAACTCAAGGCAACATGCTGCCCTACTCGCAACTATATTGGTAAATTGGTGGTTCGGGGCCCGATGGTTTGGGATTCGATTCGGAATATTTCCAAGTAAGAATCCCTTTCACAAAGGGGATCCCAAAATATCCCATCCACCGGGCCCCAAACCACAGTTTAATGATCCCTTTGATCTACCCCCCACCCGCAATCGTGGCAAATAAAGGTTTAGGTTGGGATCCCCTACTATCTGTAAAATTTTGTTTGTTTACTGGTTGGGGAAAAGATCCAACTCGTGATTTAGCGATTGTCCGATTTGTCGAAAAAAATGGGGGGGGCAAAAGGGCAGATTAATTCATCTAAAGTGTGGCAACAATTGAGATACACCCCGACAATCTCCTATCCTGGGGTCTATGCTAGGTGCCATATTAGTTTTCGAGGGTGTAGTCAATACCGTTTGAACAGTGTTCAAAACCCTTGCGACATACTGGTTGGTTAATAGATATCCTTAGAATGGCTCAATATAATCCCCATATAACTGGCTAGTATGAGTAACTGTATGATCTCCAAGATAAAAAAAAATGGGATTTTGATCACTGCTCATGTTTATTTTGAGTGTTGCGAAAATATCCCAACTGCTAAATTTGTCTTTGAAGAACTGGTGACCACCAGACTGGGGGGGGTTTATCAATTGCACAGACCTGTGAACCTGAAAATAGACTCGTTGAAGTGGATGTTGTGGACATGCTCCTAGGTTTTTGGGGGGCAGCAAAACTGCTGCACTAGGATGTCCCAGAAAGTTAGTAAATTGCTAGTAAATGGGGGTTATAACCTACTTATAAACAGAGTACATTTGGGTTATAATCCACTTACTAACCATTTACTAACTTTCCTGGGACATCCAAGTAAGGGTCGAATCTCTACCATTTTCATGGCATAGACCTGTGGATGATGCACATGTTCACCCCCACTTGGCCCACAAAACATGCCCGTTATCTCTAACATCTCCCTTTCTAGCTGGCTGGTTGGGGGTGGTTGAAAAAGGTACAGCGAGAGAATCAGAAAAGGGACCTGAAGCAAACCCTGAAGGACTGCCTGTCTTTTCCTGTCGATGGTTCAGCAATCCAGCTGAACCATTTGAGATCCTTTGAAACCCTTGCCAAACATGTGAGATTCACCATTTCTGATAATTTCAACACTTTCTCTTGGTCTTTTGCTTTTCTTTCCTCTTTACAATATCCCCTTTTCATCCTCATTTCGTTTCGTTCCCGGCTTTCCTTACAGGTGAGTTGGGCAAAAATAGAATATCTATTATCTCAGGCAGCAATGGCATCCGGGTTGGTTTCAATAATTTCAATGGTATTCCGAATCTTTTCAGAAACTGTCATTCCCAAATGCCCCATGGGACTGGAATATTCACCCCGCAGAAAGCCATAGATTTAAGTCTAAAAGTCCCGCTCTCTTCCAGGCACCAGCGTTCGTGCTGGTGCCTGTAATGAGGATTAACTATCATACTGTTGACGGTTCGGAAATCCTGCACCTGGCACCTGGAATGTATAAAATCATAAAATTATAAGCCCTTCTAAAGAATGGGATGAACTACCTACACCTCAACTGGTTTTATAGCCGAATTTCTGAACCACCAACACCCAACAGTCATCAGCTGCTTTAAAACGGCCTTCTCCTCCATCGACTCCATGAGGATTGTGGTATGACTAACTCTCCAAACAAACGCTTCGAAACTCTTAGAGAACGGGAGCCAAAATACAGCTGCGAAAATGGAAAAGTCAAATTGGGGGAAGTTATCCTCTCTGAAACTAACAGTTCGCACCTGAAAACAGGCCGGGCCCCATAAGGAAACGATCGTCTTCCAAGCATCCATTTTCAGGTGTGAAAATGTTAGTTTCAGGGAAGTTACCTTGTTTTGGCTGAATGATTTAGCCTCCCTAAAACTAACAGGTGCTACACCTGAAATTTTCGGCCGCTATAGTCTCCCAACTCCCAGCCCCATCCATTTTCAGGGGCTTGGGCTGTTAGTTTCAGGGAGAGTGTATGATTTCTTGATAGTTCACCAAGCTCAATGTTGATGAAAGTGGGAAGATTCCAAAGTCCATTTCTGGTAGATGATATCATGTTATGTCATGTTGCGTTCATGGCCCGAAATTGTCAGGATTTTTTGCGGGGAGTCGAGACACCTCTTCACCAAAAATAGACATGAGATCTACCCTAAGTATCATCGGAACCTCCAAAAACGAGGGGGTTGACTCTGTTTTTCGCAGGGTTCTTTTGGATCTCCAAATCACCATTTTTGAGATCCCATGATGCTCAGGATAATGGGAATTTGAGGGTACCCATCAAATTCCCATGATAAAATGCCAAAAGGCTTCCTTCATTGAAACTTTTGATCTTTACTGCAATTTGCCTCAAAACAAACAAGATATCCTTGTCAAAAATGCATCCCCCAAAAAACATTTGCAAAGTGATGAGAATATATCCATTTTTGGGGCTCAAAAGTTGTTCGAAACTATCCATGGCTAAAAATATCCTGCCCCAAAAAAAACGAGTTTTCCTCTCCCAAATCCAAAGAATCCTAAGAAAATCCTAAGAAAATCCTAAGAATCTGCAAGAATCCCCAAAAGCGGCTAAAAGCAAATCCCCCGAATCCTAAGCTAACTGCGATTTGCTTCCTTCCCATGGTTCCAACAATGGCCGCCTGTTCATCACTGGGATCTGTCTCAAGCGCTGGTGGTGGGTCGCCAGGCCTTAGAGGTTGAAAACATGACCCGAAATCAAAGGGTTGTTGTTGGTGACATCCAGGAGATGTAAAAGGTCACAGGATATGAATCACCTGGGGCTGTTGGTTTCTTGTGTAAAGGGGAATGATTTTTTTCACCGGTGATATTTGGGGATTTAAGCCATTGATGAAAAAATACCCTATCAACCAGTTCAGTATAATGGAATGGGATAAATCCCTCATTTTGACATCTGACAAGCCTTCAACAAAAACCCAGGAGGATGGTTCGCTCACCGGGGGGAAGCCTGAGATTGGGGGTGGTGACCGACCAAAACGAGAGAACAAACTTTTGTTTGTATACCTTAAGGTCAAAATAGATGGCACAAATACCAAAAGGTAGGTTAGTAAAGGGTCCTTCTAAACCAATATGTAGGGACTGTACCATCTACTTCTGAATTACTGTAAGTTGATTTTTTACATGTTTAACGGATTCTACCATGGTAAAAACACCATCAAACCACCACTTGGGGAATATGTTTAGATGATTACCAACCACCGAAGAAGCAAATCTTGTTTCTCGATAAATTATAGCGACCAAGCCGGCGCTTGGTCACCCCAAAATGCTGAGAAAAAAAGGATCAGGGAGGGGACCCTCCAAAATCCGCAAAAAACTTCAGGTTTAGGAATTCTTGGAAAATTTGTCCAAAAAAAACACCAACCTTGAATTTCTGGATTGAGTTGCAGAGTTAACGAAAGTATCTACAATCTATGAGTAGCTGAAACCTAAATGACCCTTGTTTTGATTCGAAAAGGCCTTGTTTTGGGGGGTTGACCTTCAAAAACAGAATTCATTGGGGCTTTAGGTATATTACATATATATATATATTATATACTAATTGGCACCACCTTCGCTATCTAGCCAGTCTTTAGGCAGGACCCGAGTTCTTGTTAGTTTCTGCATGTTTCTGCTGTCGCTTAATTTTTGATGTTGCATGCTTTTCAACGAACCGTGTGCTTCTTTTTCAGTCAAGTGTTTTTATCTAACAAAAATCGCGCAGGAGGTTGTTTCATGACTTCGCAGTTCGGAAGGATTTGGAAACATTCACACCCCCGAAAACTAGTAAATGAAAAAATAACCATTTGAAGATGTATCTCCTATTAAAAATGGTGACTTTCCATTGCCATGTTGGTTCTCGGTTCGGGCCTTCATAAAAATGAATACAGTAGATCATTTCCCCACTTCATTCACCAGGGTTTTTTCAGCAACCCTGAAACAATTTTATTGAAAACTCTTGACCATATCCCCCTTGGATGTCCATCAAAAAACCCAACAACCAAAAAAAAAGCCACGCCGGTTGAGTTTCCCAAACAAAGGTGGATCGGAAGAAGATGAAGCCAATGCACCCGGTGCCTGTGTTACAACAACCAACTGCTAAGTCGAGTTTTATCCTCCCATTTACCCCTCCATAAAAACCACAAGTTGCTAAGCAAACGCACCTGAAACACTGGGGGGGTGCTTCCAGATGGATCCGGCTTAAACCGGCTTTTTTAAAGGCCCTATAATATCAAGGGGCTACGGTTAACTAATTTAGGGGGCACTTCATGACCTTGCTGGGAATTCTGATATGTCGAGATGTAACCCTTGAGAAGTGACCTCCAATCAGGGGATAAAAAAGATCACGACTTGATTGAATCACCTGGATGAAAAACACAACTTCTTGAGAGTGCCCTTTTTTAGTTTTTGCCAAAAAAAGAGTTCTTTGCGGAAGGCCAACGGTTCAGTGGTTCTTTAGACCACCAGGATCAAAGTATACCATGGCATTCTACCTTATTCTAAAGAAACCAACAAAGAAATTGGGAGTGACAGGCGCTGTGGTGTACTTTGACCGAAGCGACGGCTCAAAAAGCTCGAGGACCAAAAAACAAAGACCTTATTTTGGAGAGGCCATATGTGAGAATGTCCTTCATAATCATGCAGGGATAGGCTCCAAAGGTCTGCTGGCTTTGTTGAGAAAACAGACACAGAAAGTGTTGAAAGCATGTCCGATGTGTTTTCTTCTTGGCAGTCTTCCCAGGCCCATGGTTTCGATCGAGCTGTCAAAAATGTTTCCCATCTCCCCAAAACATGAGCGAAAAAACTTGTCCCTTCACTCTAAAGCTGTCAACCTTTTTCCAAAAAAAAACGGTCATTTGAGGTCATTTACATTCGGGATTTCTATATTGACCCCCAAAAATCGGAGCCCCCCCATAAGCGGGACCCATACCATTGCCATACTTCAAGGGTCCCATTTGTGAGAAGGAGTGGGATTAGGGAGTAGTATGGGTCGCTGGGGGTCCGTTTCTGCTGCACGGGTGTCCCTGGAATTTCCCGAAAGATTACTTGGAGGATCATCCCAGGACTTGGTTCTGTCAGTGGTTAATAACCATGGTGATTGTTTTCGTCCCCTCCAGGGTTGTGGGACCCCTTCCTTACATGGCCATACATGGCCTATATGTAAACTGGCATATACATGGGAGTGATCCTAACCACAGAAACCTGGGATGATCCGAACCAAGCCCTTTCCCACCGCTTTTTCCAGGTTCCCAACCTCAGCCAAGCGATCTTCTTCCTCCATGGCCTCCTCAAGGGCGGCGATGAAGGCTTTCTCCGGAAGTTGGTGAAAAAACTGATATGGATGCTTTCCGAAAAATAGGGGTATCCCCAAAATGGATGGTGAAAATAATGGAAAACCCTATTAAAAATGGATGATTTGGGGGTACCCCTATATTTTTGGAAACACCCATATGTATAACCTGGAATTTCCAAGACCAAACAAAGAATGGTCTTTCGAAGGATCCACGTGAAGGATTCCCTACTGCCAAAGGGCAAAGTTAGATCTTTGGACTTCCTGGAATCTTTACATCCGTATATATATTATGTATATATATATATATCAACTTCCTAAGTGTCTGGTTACGATCACAATCCCATTTTTGGAAACACCAGTCGTAATATAGCTGGTTTTCAGCTCCTCAACAGCCGCCTTTGCAGCTTCAGCTGCAGGCTGGGCCTCAAATTGCCGTGAAAAGTTGACTTATTTAGGGGATGGAATGCTACCCAGTTGACATAGGAATTGTATGGAATTTTTATATATGTCAAGTGAGCAGTGGCAACAAGTGAGGCACTTTTCATGCCAAAGATGAGAAACCTCGGATTCTTCTTCGCCCATCAAAGTGTTTCAAAGCCTGGACATGACATCCCTTGAAAATAATACTGATTGGTTCAGGTTCCGCATCCTTTGAATGGTTTCTTTTAAATCACTGTATACTTGGGAACGATTTCATTCCCAGTGGTTAACTGGTCACTGCTGCAAGTCAGGATATGTCAGGTGTTTTTTTTTAATGGGCTCCAACAATGACTACCCAAACCAGGTGATTCAAGTCATGACTTTTTTTAATCCCAAAGTTGAAAGCCACCAATGTTGCCCTTGAAATTTCGCTGACAAATCACCATCTCAAAAAGGATTTTTTCTTTTAGCTAAGATCTTCACTAGTTGAGGGCTACAACTTCCAAAAAAGCTTTTACTAGGATTCGTATATCTGAAAGCAAATAAGCGTGACGTTAAAAACCCTCGGATCCTTTCCATTCTACTGGTTGGTTGATAGGGATCCTTATAATGGTTAATGAGACAATCCCCTAGTTTTTCATCCCCTGTATGCCCCGTAAACAACCAGGGGCCATATTTTCATTGCTGATCTAATGATGATGATGATGATGATGATGATGATGATGATGATGATGATGATGATGGTGTGATGGTGATGTGATGATGATGATGATGGTGATGATGATGATGATGNTGATGATGATGATGATGATGTGATGATGTGATGATGATGATGATGGTGATGATGGTGATGATGATGATGATGATGATGATGATGATGATGATGATGATGATGATGGTCAGGGCTTTCCTGCTTGAAAGGCGAGACGAAAAAGTGATTTTGTGCGATGAAATCACTAACGAATCATCCCTCAAGAAAATCTCCATGAAATCTCGCAAATTGATCCGTCCCCCGTCCCGGAACCGATTTCGAAGCCGCCACTTTTTGTTGGTTGTCAACGGAAGCAGTTGGGTCGGGCAGGTCGTCGGGCAAACGGCCGGGCCAGAAGAGCACCTCGGGAAACCGACGTCCCGAGGTGCTTCCTATGTTTCCCTATAGCTTTCCGATTTTAAAAACACCAAATTGAAAGGACGAATATATAATTCAAGTAATGATGCATGATCTTTGCCTAATGCAAGTTGATTTTTTCAAATGTTGATTTTTGTGAAAAACCATGCAAATGATGTTGTTTCTGAAGTTGATTTGTTTTCAACTAAATGGAGTGGAATTCCCTTAAAAGTGTTCAAGGTGGATATTGGATGAAGGGATGAAGGGCTAGCAAGCTGGCATCCTATTATTTTATGAACCATTCCCATGACTCATCCATGTGACATTTGTATATTTACCAATCCAAAAATTTGGTTGATGTTTATTAGGTAGATTAGCAGGCAAATATACCAGTCACATGGATACTATGACATTTAAGAAAATGTGTCGATGAATTGATACGGAAATGCTCTTGATTGATGGTCACAAAAAGACTTGAACTAGTTAGTTACTAGTTGCTGGTGTCAACACTTCTGAAATATAGAGTCAACCAGCGAAACAATGCTTACAAAATATCCGAATTCCACCACCGATATTTGAAGGTATGAATGAAGTGCTCACCAAAACATGGGGATAAATGCTACCACTTCACCCTGTGATATGGGTGGAACCCCGGGCAAGCCGTTGCAAGTTGTATTCCCCGGAATCCAAAAGGAAACCCCAAAATCTGACCCGACGAAAAACCCGGTTGCACCTTATTCCTCACCGGTGTTGCCATCCACCAGCGGTTTCTGACCAGGTTGCAACCACTATGGGAAAAGACGTCCGACAAACTGACATTGAAGCAGGCTGAAGCCATATATGAAACCATATGTGAGCCACGAAAAAAAAAAATATTGCTTTTCATTCTTATTACTGGTTGTTTGCTTCCGGGATCCTTATGATGGCTTATGAAATAACCCCCGGATAGTTTTTCATCCCCTATGTACCCTAAACAACCAGGTGCCCTTTTTGTAACTGCTCATGTAAGAAGCCACATTCCTAAAGATGTATGAAGCCACACTACCGGAAGCAAATCTCACTCAACCCCCATTTTCCCACAAAAGCCTTCTTCCGGATCACTCGCCTACCAAAAAAAAAAACGCAAAAAGACAGTGAGTCCAAAATGTGCACCTTTTTTTGGTTGTTTCAACCAAAGAAGAAAACCCAAACGACCTACGCCAAGTAGGCTTTTGTAGACCCCAAGATCTACCAAGTGGAGTGGTGGCTTGTCATTCAAAGATCACCTGTGGGTGTCAAGAACTATGCACCCCAACACCTGCAACTATTTAAGGATGTCCCTGGAAGGGTCCCGGGTCCGTGATCGGATCCAATGGGTAAAAAATCGGATCCAATGGGTTGTTGAAACACACCTACGTATAAATAGGGTTTTATTGGGGTGAAATAACGCCCATTTCCTAAGCATTTCATAACTTTTTTGGGACATCCAAGTTTGGGTAAATCTTGGAACCGAGTCACCTTTTGGGGGTTTGTTTCTTTGCAGATTTTTTCAGATTTCCCGGAAAGAATCCAGGTTTCCCTCCCAAAAATGCCTAGGATTTGATGGTCGAAACATCCCATCCCTCATAGGATTGGATATCCTTGGGGGTGTCAAAGTCGCCATTAAAAAAAACTGCCTGGAGGTTTTTTCACAGCGAGAAAAAAGACCCTTAAAATTTTGCCCGAAAAGCCCCAAAGGTCGGCAAATATGCACATGGTCTTCCAAACCATCATTTTTTTTTTTGGAGCGTTTCGTGCTTAAACTTAGGGGGCGTAAGAAGCTTTCCAAGCTTTTTGTGGACATGGGAAATCCAACTGTCCATACAACTGGGAGGTACCAGCAAATCATGATGTATTTCTTAATCCAATCCCACTTTGTTTAGAGGGGTGCGAAAGTACTGTACCGGAAAAAACGGGGTCGATCTCGGATGTGCCCAACAACAAATCAAGAATCCAGATAATGATTTCAAAATACCCTCTGGCAAATTAATGGACTGTTGGTGGAAGAAAACCTGCAACAGTTGATAGGTAGTTTATCCCATTATTTATAATAAGGTTTTATACATCCTAGGTGGTGCAGGATTTCTTTCATCAACAGTAGCAATGGAATATCATCCCTATTTTCAATAGGAAAACACATGATCATCCAGCTATGTTAGTTGATCCCCGAGTGCTCCTCCCTTGCAACAAGATATCTTTCTCTGACTTCGAAGGCGCCAAAAAAAAATGAGACATACGGTTGATGGAAGAAATCTGGCTGACCAATTGAGATATTTTCCGTATCAACCGGTACAAGATTTCTTCAACCCCAAATTTAGCTCGGTAAGGTGACCAAGGTGTGTAGAGTCGCCTTATTTCTTCCCACACCTTGAGGATTGGCAAGGCTTTTATTTTAACATGCACACTCATCAAGTTGTCAATACGGAAAAGTGGGAACGGAAAACCTCCATAGAAACAGATCACATCTGCTGACAAAATGGTAGTGATCGTTTCTAGTCACAGTCAGTAAGTTGGGTTTAAAACTATACTTTAACCCCCGCAACTCTAAGTTGGTTTTAAAAGAGTCCCGTACATACGGTTTTTTCCAAGAAAAAAACACTTACTACCTGGAACGCCAAGTGTCCTATTTTTTTAGGCAACTTTACCCCTAAAACCAGCAACTATTGCCTTAAAAATAAGCCACTTGGCTTTCCAGGTATCTAGTTGGACCATACTACCATTTACTCCACCAAGTAGATACTTTTTTCAACGTCAGAATCATTGGAACTGCAACCGAGACACCCCTTGGTATCAGTGCCAAAGTTTACACCGAAGACCAAGTCGCCGTAAAAGAGACGATCCTCCTGGGGGATTTCGGTGATTTCTACGACGTCTGAAACCTATGACCATAAAGAAGCTATACTAACGTTGCTTCCTTGATTTGCAGAGACATACTGTTGATGGTTTAGAAATCCGGCAAACCACCTCTGATGTATAAAAGCCTGTAAATACTGGGATAAACTACCTTACCAACTGGTGCAGGATTTCTGAACCATCAACAGTCTTAAACACGGAACTTGCGAATCCTTTTGTGTTTGGTTTTTCTTTGCTTCTTTTTTTGGAGTGTGTCCTTCGCTTGAGAGCCGTGCCATCATTTGATACCAACGTTCTAAAATAATACACCGTTTCGGCGAAGCGGTGCACAAAAATCGTCATCCCTTTTTTTAAGAAGGAAAGGGATCTATCATAATGATAACAATATTAATTAATTAATGATGAAGATGATTAAAAAAACTAATAAAACTATATCTAATAATAATATCAATTAGTAATAATAACAATCATAATAATGGCTAAACTCCAGCCATCACAGTTTTTGCCCACCTCCATACCTTGAATGGTTTTTGGTTTCTGTTGTTCACTTTGGCATCTGTTCATCTGTCACTCTGTGAAAACAAGTTGTTCATACATGTTCATCAACCTTTAGCCCCTAACACCCAGATTGGTTACCAAAAAAAATCGTGTGTCCTTTTCCAAGTAGGATATTTACCCTCCCCAAAACGAAGATATTTTCCAGCCGGCACTTTTGAGTGGATGATTTTCCGTTTCCTTCCCGAAATCGGTCAGATATGTTATATACATTTATATACCATGAGCAACCACAACGTACATGTTTAGAGGCTTATAACCTGGTTTTTAGGTGGCCAAAACCTTTATATATCTTTCATGGTTTTGGGGGCTCATGGTAGTTTCCCAGAACGTATCAAAATGATGCCTTGATGATCCGCTTGACAAGCTCCATATGGTGATGATCAGTTTGCAAGGTCCGAGAACAAAAATCATCTGCCATCTGAAAAATTGCAAAAAAAAACACAACGAGCAAACCTTTTTTCGTAAAAAAAATAGAGGACCCTGATTGTTTTTTTTTGGGGGGGGGGTGTTGTCAATTTCATCATGTGCTTAGCTGCAAATCGCTCCTGTTATGCTTCCGGATTTTTTGGTATCCCACTTAGCTCCAAAAAATATAAACTCGGTCCCTTCCGTTGGCAAAACCCAGATTCAGGAAGCTTCCCAGAGTTTTTTCTCAAGGAGGATTGCATCAATTCAGAAATCAGGGGAGTACAAGAATCCATCTTTTTTGTCTTCAAAGAACTGATGCTCATTGGAGAAATTGTCCAATTTGAAGGTTGAAGTGTCCAAAATGTTCTTTTTTAATCGGCCTTGACAAAAACCAGCAAAAAGGGTCCTTGTGGGGGATGGGCCTTGACATTTTCTTATATGCCTCTCTTGCACCTGGGCAGCCGGGGAAATCTTCGCTGGAAGGATTTGGTGAAGAGGTCTCCAAGGAGTGTTTACGGATGGCGCCAAAAGCTACCCAAGCGTGCCATGAAAAAACTGAACGGTTTGGAAGGCGAGCCAGGAAGAACTTGATTACGAAACCCCAATTGAGTAAGACAACGACGACAACAACAACAACAACAACAACAACAACAACAACAACAACAACAACAACAACAACAACAGCGACAAGAACAACTAAATCATCAGCCGTCAACTGGTCGCTCCTCACATACCTCTTTAAGGCAAGAAAAAAAGACGTGGTACTTCTTCAAAGAACTTCATGACAAAGCAATGCATTTTTCCCCGTGGAAAAAAACAAAGCCAAAACGGAGACACATCACAACAAAGTCCTGAAGTCTGGGAGAAAAGCATAGGATTTGATAGGATTCACAGCATGTTGAAGGTGTCAGCTGGAACCCCAAGACTGCTTCCAACACAACGCCGTTGCTACGGTGGTTCTTTGGTCTCGATAAAAAAAGGGAAAATACACCCTGGTTCAGATTAAGATGGAACCTTCAAATCACCATTTCCAAAGGAAAATGATCTTCCAAACCTCCATGATTATGTTCCATCTTAAGCTTCAGGGATGTACTATATGTCTCCAAGTGGCATTGCCACCATTGAACACTTCATCTGGTCAAATCCTTTTTCTAAATAATATCAGTCACCTTCCTCAAGAGAGTTTTCTCCCTTCCGAAAAATGGAAGTCATCTTCACAACTACAACAACTATCTTTAACCTTCCCATCAACCATCCAGCCGAGCCCTGAGCCTAATTCCTAAACCTGATGTTCTTTTTTCTCTTAAAAAGGGCATTTTGGGGAGCCCAAAAATGCCCCTTACTTTTCACCACCACCATTTTGGGTGACGTTCCCTCACCAACCCACCATTTGCGGGTCATACTTCCTTACTTTTCACCACCATTTAGGGGAATTCCCCACCAACCAGCTGTTGGGACACTGAGGTTGGAAGATGAGTTTCCTTTTGGGAAGGCCTCCTGTCAGGTGCTATGTTAGTTTTGGGGAGTGTACCCATCCAATCGCCATCCTGGCATCCAAAACCGAGAGGCGTTTCTCTTGGTCTGGATCTAGACCTTCTGGCCGATCAATGGGCCAAAGTTTGGCATTGTTGTTGGGCCCGAATCTCAGTCGCGTCGGAAAGAATCTCTTTTTTGAAAAGGAGCGCCGTGTTGTGAAAAGAATAAACGATATAATGACACTACTCGAACGTGCGTGAAAGTGTTTCAACCCATGTGAAAAATCTGCTCATCAAATTGGATCATTTCCCCAAGTGAGGGTGAAAATAAAAAAATCGAAATCACCACCTAGTTGTTTTGTGGTCATTAGCCGGTTCTTGGAGGATCATACCAGGACTTGTAAGTGGTTCATAACGATTGTGATCTTAAGTCCCCTAAGGATCACATTGTTCCTCTTCCAAATGGCCTAAATGGCTTACAAATGGGGGTTACTAACCACGTACTAACTACGAGTAGGATGATCTTCCGAGTTGGTAGCCGGTTGGTGATCAACTAGTCTAAAGCATAGTCCAACGAAATACTCCCATGTTTTGGGTAAGCCACCAAGTCTAATCGCTAATTTAGCCATGAGCTAAACACCAAACATAAGCCAAAAAACAAAACAAAAACAAATCTCGCTGGTAAAAAAAACACAACCTTCTTTTTTTGTTCCACCAAGAAACTCTTTGTACAAGCCGCGATCGAGGCTCTTTTCAGCCTCTTTTAAGACAGCCACCTTAATAGCTGAGAGAAAAAACGTCCTATCAGTGTTGGCCTTGTGATGCTCCCAGTGGGAAGTGAAGATTTAGTGACCGAGATCTCTGGTCACCCAAAACATGTATAACTCCTAAACCTGAATTCTTCGGGGATTGGGGGGAGATTCCCCTACCAAACCACCATTTTTAAGGTGACCAACCGGCGGGTGTTCGGTCGTTATAATTTGCCCAGAATGATATGGTCGCTAAACATAATTGTGACGAATTCTCGCATCCTGGGGCCACTCGCATCCTAAGGTATGATATTGAATCATAAGTTTTTGGTGTTTCTTCTGTGGTGATTTTAGGGAATGTATGGGTAATCATGTGATTCGTTTAAGGCTTCCCAACTGTTTAGTTTGATAGAACTCCATTTCGCATTTCGCACATTTTCCAGGGGTTGGTCACTGTGCAAAAAATGATTCGGTGTGTTTCCTGGCTTCGAAGAGTGGTTCCATGCAAAAATTGTCTCCTGGAATTGTTGATTCTAAGTCCCTAGTAAAATAATAGTCTTTTCCAAAAGACCATTAAGTTTAATGGTCTTTGGACTCTCTGAGGGTGTATATATATGTATATATATATATATAACTCTTCTGGCAAACTAAAATGGCCAAAGCTGGAAAATGGACCTGAAATGCTGAAGATGTATAGCAGCAGTATTTACTCTTTGAACATCGGGATGTTCCAGCCATCTTAGTCTACCGGACATGCAATCGGTCTCTCTCAGGATTTTCATTACCCAAAGATTTGGTGAAAAATGAAAAGATTTCAATTCAAACATCAGAAATGCTTCGATCTGCGACGAAACTTCAATAACTCGAAAAAGTGAAGCAAACTATTCCTACCAAATGATGATTTAGCAAGGAATTTTATGATAAATAATAGAAAAAAATAAAAAAAAACACCAGAGAAACAAAAATTCAAGAAGTTGTTTTTGAAAAAGCATTTCAGATTTCCATCCCGTCGATGATTTTTGAGAATTTCTGACAGGCAAACTTCGACCCCGAGGTGCGAAATGGGTTTGATTTGAACCCTACAATAATGGGCCCAAAAAACAGTGGAAAAACTAGGGTGAAAAAACTCCACCTTCTAAGGGGTACCCGGTTTTCTCCCCATTGATTTTCGACCATTTATAGCGACCTTTCGTGGTTATAACTCCATTTATAACTAGAAACAGTAGGGGCCCACCTAAAAGTGCCCAAGGTTTCATCCAGGTCATGGGTCTCCATCGTCACAGGACGTCCTGGGTTCCCCCAGGTTCAACTCGACAAACGATTCCAGGGATTTTCCAGGTAGTTGGATACTCAAAAACCCTTGGTTACCAAGGCACAATGTCATCCCAACCATGCCTTGGTAAGCAAAAACTGACAAGTGGCGAATTCGATTCTTCAGTTTTGTAGGGGAAATAGAAATGGATGATGTTGGGAGAGTACTGGGATGTCCATTGTACTTAGTAAATGGATAACCCGTATATAAGCAGGTTGTAAGTCCTGTCAGTAGGTTAGAAACCAACTTACTATCTAGTCACTAACTTCCATGGACACCCTAGTAGCCTAAATATATGCCACCAAGTACCTACTATAGATTGGATAGTTTGGGGAACAAAGTGCTACTTTCACGAGGGTACCCACATTTTACCTTTGATTCAGCTATAAGTTCATCTGTAGCTAGTCAACAACTTCGGTGCCAATTTTTCACACGAAAAGACAGCATACCTTCAGCGTAGCGCTAAATGGATTAAAGCCACAAACTCAAAGGGGTTTCTAAGCGTGCAGGTAGAAAGAACCACCTATATATATATATACACATAACGTGTGGTTTGTGAATATAATAAATATATATATATATATGTATAGACTATACATGTTTTAACCCACGCCAAGGCCTTGAATTATGTGGGATGTGTTTCTTCCAAATTTCAAATGTGGAAAACACTATGTCCCTTTGGATGCAATCGTGAAACGGACCCTCAAGGCAGTCAGGGCTGCCAAATTATCTCAAACCCCAAAACCCCCATCCAACTCTTCAACGTTGAAAAGTCATTCGTTCACAATTCAAGAAGCGAAACTCGAGTTGGGTGTTTCCAAAAAATAGGGTTTTCCCCCAAAATGGATGGTGAAATTGATGGAAAACACCCTATTAAAATGGATGATTTGGGGGGTATCCCTATTTTCGGAAACATCCAGTTATGTGGGGTGGATACACATAACTCGAATTCCTTGCCAAACCACCATCTATTCCGCAAAAGCCATATGTCCCACGGCAGACTCGAAAACAATCATCGCCCTCCAAAACAAAATCCACTGCACACTTCCATAATCCTAAACGTTCAGCGAACAAAAAAACTTTCGTAAAATGCAACGATCCTCTTGGAGACATCGCCATTGTTATTAATGCTCCATTGTTTTCTTTTAAAAGGATATTAACCAAAAAAAATGGAAGGTAGGTGGTTCCTTTCCATACCCTCCCCAAAACTAACAGTTCGCCCCTGAAAATTGGCCATTGGCCCCAAAATGAAAGGCTCGTCTCCCTGAAACCCACCATTTTCCAGGGGCGAAGTGTTAAACTTCCAGTGAATACTTCCTTTTTCTAGCTGGCTTTGTGGAACTTCCTTTATGTTTTGATAGGACATGGTACCACAGAAAGAACCGAAGTGACCTGCATGCCCCGGTTCCAGGATACAACAGGTAGGTATCCTGTCTTGTGGAACTTCCTCCCATCGTTTAGCATCTCACCAGTTCCCCCCCCGATGATCCTCTGAGTTTCCCCTACTTTTCCGCCAGCTCCCGTGCAGTCTCCCCATCTTTGGGATCCAGTCCCTCGGGCATGGAACGCTTCACATGAGGATCTACCTTCGCCTCGGCACCGGAAAGGGGGGAAGCAGCAACACCCCTGAAGTTGAACCAATTGGTTCACCTAGAAAAGGAGGTTTGGAAGATGATTTGCCTTTTCAGTTGGATGATTTTCAGGTGAAGCATGTTAATTCTAGGGTGGTGCCTCAGAAGTTGAACTTGAATGCTTCACCTAAAAATCCATGTGTTTTTTTTGTCCAAAGCCGGGATCTCCCATTTTCCCATTTTTTGGGGGTGCCAATTTTTCAGGTGAAACCAGCCGTGAAAAACCTTTGGGAGGGGTAGATCCAAGGTGGTGAAACCACAGTTTTGAGGCTCGGAGGAGTGGCAATGGCAGCCAGCCATGTTTTTTTTCTTGTACTTTCAATTGCCATATGTGCTGGGACCTAAACTCCCATTGTTTTTTATGTATATAACAGGGGATGGTCATCAACCCAATAGTAGGGTTTTATATACCCATTGTAAGGATTCCCTATTAAAGGTGGGATGACCATCCCCAATTTAGGGAGTTTAGACCCTGGCACATGTTTGGGGATAATATTCCCTAGCCTTCCAGTCATACCTCCTGAGGTTCGGTGTTTGGATGGTATGTTTTTGGGGGGCCAAATGCCTCCAACCCCAAGGTGCTTGGAAGCCTAGGGATTGTAAGATCCGTTTCTGTTAAAATTCATTCACGCATGGTCCGGTTCAAAAACCTGGAATGCCACCCTTGTTTTCCAGCAACCCTCAAAACCAGCTAGCAACAGTTGCTTCAACACGGCAAGGGCATCACTAGCTTTCCTGAGGGAATATTTGAAAAAACGACTTTGAAGGCCGTCGGTGAATTTGGGGGGATGATTTTGTTTGTATGAAAGATGTGTACATCAGTCAAAATTGATAAGTCAACCAATTTCGAACCATGTGTTGCCTCAAAGAATATGATAAAATGTATGCGGCAGACATCCAAAGATGCAAATTTTTGGGGGCATCTTGATATTAATCCGCTTCGAGGAGAAGGGTTCCCCTGACAACAAAAGTTGCGCCGCCATCCCAAGAAAAGAAAAGCAGCAGGTCTTTCATGCACTTTCCTCAAGATTTTGCTACTCCCCCAAAATTCAACATCGTTCACCTGAAAATCACCCACTAGAAAAGGAAAGACAGCTTCCAAACCTCCATTTTGGGGTTCTAGCCGTTTGTTTTCGGGGTGTAGGCATTTGTTTCAGGGGATGCCAAAAAAGTTCTTGGAAACGACAAAAAACGGCCGGCACGAGCAAAACCTGTTGCGTTGCCATCTGCTCTGGCCCCAAAAAACCATAAAAAACCCAATGGCCTCAAGCAACATCTGCACACTTTCCAGTTGTCCAGACATGGATGCTGCTTGGAGGGCATTGTAACCTCTGGTTTTTTCGGTGCCACCAATCAAGGATTCAAGGGTGTCAGTGTTGTTATTCGGGGTTTGCCATAATCACCTGAAACAACCCTTAAAAATAGGAGAAACCCTACATCACCAAGGGACAATACCTGTCAATCTTTAGGGTTGATTTTCCCATGTAACAAGGTTCTTATGTTGGACCCCGCTATTCCCACCCTTTTTTGGTAACGCTGTTGGTTTTTGGGCATCATTTTTGGAGGGCTTGAATAGTCTGAAGAAGGCAACACCTGACATTTCTAAGGGCATGTCCTACTGCAACTTAGTAACGATCGGTAGCAAGGAGGTTACAATCCCTCTAAGTGGGTTGTAAGTCCCCAAAGTTAATTGTAGCCCAACTGACTAACTACCCTCCAGGGAGCTAACGTAGCACCTGAAAGCAGGTCTTCCCAAAAGGAAGCTGGATCGTCTTCCAAACATCAATTTTCAGGTGCGAAAATGTTAGTTTCAGGGAAAATACTTACTAAGACACCCCACTGTTGATGGAAGAAATCCTGCACCAGTATCCCATTATTTCCAGGGTTTTAACACATCCCAGCTGGTGCAGGATTTCTGAACCATCAACAGTAGTATCAAGATCTCCCCAATTTGTAGAGAAAAATTCCTGGCCGAAGATGTACTTCAGAACCTAGTCATCTCAAATTGTGTTCCATACCTCGGACAAAGTGAATTTTCAAAAAATATTCCCTACCAAATGGGGATTTTCTGTTGTGATTCTTAATCCTCCCAGGTGGAAAAGAATCAAAGATTACTGGTTCTTATTGTTATAAGTAGCTTAAGTTATTGGGTCTCATTATAAGTAGCTTATAGTTATTGGTTCTTATTATTATAAGCAGCTAAAATTACTGGTCTAATCATAAAGTAGCTTTTCCCCGCAGTGACTTCTCAAAATTGCATTCCAAAAAAAAAACACGTACCTACCACTACCACCCGTTCCACGCACCGTTCCAGTCCATTCCAATAGGTGGAGTGTGGATATCTGCGCTTCAACTTTTTTTGGGCATGCCAAGGGTCCATCGGGTTTGTGGTGACTATTGAAATCATGGTGATATCCATCGATGGGATCTTCACGATTCAACCTGCAGCCAAGCTGGGGGGCCGAGATTTTGGGGCGGGACCCGGAACATCAAAAAAGATGGTTCCGGGGTGGGGCCCGGTGTGTGCTGAGAAGTGCATGTTGGATACATACACCCCTAAAGTTTAACATAGCCCCTGAAAATTGATGGTTGGGAAGATGAGTTTCTTCTTGGGAAGGTAACTTTTCACGGGCTATGTTAGTTTCAGGGAGGGTAGTTCAAGTGGTGTGTCAACTGGGTCACCCTCCCTCGAAACTAACATATCTCCTGAAAATAAGCATTCCAGGCATTCCCCAAGCTCCAAATCGCTTGGAACCCCTTCTAAGCATTCCCCTCCCCCCCAAAAAAAAACTGAAATATACACTCCCCTAAAACTAACAGTTCACCCTCGGAAAGTGGTGGGTGAGATAAGATGAAGGGGCAAAAAAAAACATTTTTTGTCAGGGAGGGTACTTGATGGGGTTGATACAGTCACAAAAAAAAAGCGCCGCTTGTCGATGATTGGGGGGCCCCTGAATCGTTTAAGATCATTTACCCCCCAGAAATTTGACGAATAGCTACCAAAAATGGCCATATTCTTTTAGCCGAAGCCACCTTTTCCAAGGCCCATCATTTTGGGTATCCAGCTGTTAGTTTTCGGGGGAGCTTGCCTATCAACTTGCCGAGGAAGTGGGAGAAAATCATGTAGATAACAGCTTGCATTGATTATCAACTTGTCGATCATTTGGCCCAGTCAAGTGGAACTTGCTAATCACGACGCACTCCCCCCGAAAACGAACGGGCTGGAACCCAACAAACAGAAAGTTTGCAAAATGATGGTCCATTTTCAGGCTCCAGCCCTTAGTTTCCGGTGAAGCAACAAGTGGATTCTTACAAATTGGCATTTGAAATAGTCCCCTATATAACTGAGCAGTATTCCATTCCCTGTATACAACATTCATCTGGGCAGTTTATTATAAATCCTTAACCCAAAAAATTAAAGCCCATTTTGGGTAGGATTCCCTTACTAAACTACCATTTTAAGGTGGACCTCGGCTGAGGTCGCGAAAAAAATTGCCTATAGATTCATCACCAGGGTACCCCCAAACTCACCCCTGGTCACCTTTTACTCGACACCATTGCGTTTCAAGACACATTTTTCGGAGAAGCTCTATGTCTCCTTCATGTGCTGCACGCACGAAGCGTTCCAAAGGCCACCTTTTTTTTCAAACAATAGCGGTTGAATGGTTTGAACCACGGCGTTCAAACGAAGGGTCGAAGCTCACAAAGACTCAACAAATGCATGGATTATTATATTTCTTATGAAAAAAATTGTGTAGCTAATATATCCTATAAATTTAAAAGGTGTATATGCACCACGACAAAGATTTGCGGGTCAGAAGATTCTGGATGGATTTTTGTTCATATCTCACTCTTCATCTGGATCACTTGAAAATGAAGTTTTTCGGGACATGTTTAGCTTGGATTTGCTTAAGATGCTTTTTTCAAAGGTATGGTTTTTCATGGTGATTTACCATGTTAAAAATCGTAAAAACATCACCTTTTCAACAAGATCCAAGTTTAGATTCGATTCCCATGCCCACCCGGTCATCCATCAGGGGTCATTTTTCATCCACACTTTACGACGTTTTCAACGAAATCGCCATTCTTCAAGGCACTTGCTATAGCCTCGAGGATTGATGTCCTGGAAACATCGGGGGAATTTCCGTGCCATGGAAGTTGGAACCGCAGAGGTCGTTTTGAGAAAAAAAATGATCCAAGAATTCCTTTTCCAGGTGGAAACAAAAAGAAACACAAATGATCTGTAAAGTTCCTACGAATCTGATTTTGACTGGCTCAAACTATAATATTTCATCAACTTATATAGATGTTCCTGAAACAAGGGGATTTCCATTCCTCAGCTACATTTTGGGGGGCCCAGGTTGTGTGAGGTCCCTATAATTTGACCTGGTATGGGCCATAGACGATGTTTTAAAAGTTCAACTGATCTTGAAAAGTTTTTTCGCTTCCTTCAAGCCAACTCCACTCATTAATTCTTTTCACCTCCCTAGAAAACATAGTGTGCCTTCTTTTTTGAGGCAACTGTGGCTAGTTTTAGGGCTAAAGTTGATGGAAACTAACAGCAACTTATATTCCAGGTTCCATATTTTCCTGTGAAACTTTCGTCTTTTTCAATTGGAAACGTTTCTCTCGGAAATTCTGGGGCCCCACAGAAAAGGCCGCGGCGGCGCCAACACCAGGATGGCTGAAGACATGTGTTTTTGTTCACTTTTTCATGCAGCATGACACAACTTCATCATGATTCTCAGATGCTTGCTTAGTTTTTTGGGGAGTTTCTGTCAAAAGATGATCAAAAGATTTACTGCAAAATAAATCTTTTCTAAATGCCACCATCTTTTTTTGTTTTCGGAAACAGGTCACTTTGCGTGGAAATGTTGGCTATTTTTCAAGGCTTCCCCCCACCCCCAAAAAAAATGAGTCCTGTGGCATCATTGCCAGCTGCTGCTTGTTAGGCACTCTTAGCCGACCTGAGGGTAGGTCGAACACAATCCTCTTTCAAGTGTGGCCTAAGTTGTGTTTCCAGATGTGGAATCCCCCCAAAAGTTGTTTAAAAAAGTTGGCCATTGCTACTGTTGATGGAAAAAATCCGGCTAACCACCTGGGATGTCAAAAACCCTGTAAACAACGGGACCATATAACTACCAACCTCAACTGGTGATTGCCGGATTTCTGGTTGCCCATCAACAGTACGATGTGCTGATCCAAACGTAGGAAAAGAGCTCCACCCAGTAGCTCGCTGTCATTGAGGGAAAATTTAGATAACCCCGGCGAGGCTCCAAGTCGCTTGTTCCCTTCCAAACTCGCAGAAGCTAGATTGGGCCACCTGACACCCATGTTCTTCACTTATGCCTTCCCTGAAAACTAAGCCCTTTGTTCCCATATATTTGTCGTGGTATTGGAAAAGGAGTGACAACTTCCAACTTCCAGCTATGTTAGATGACCCAATCTCTTATTGATCCCGTTTTCCATTGAGCTTCCACTTCCAGGTGTTTCCCACGCCCCCCCCATGCCTTCCCCAACGCCGTGACATCTCACGCCGGCCTTCCGCTCGCACATGGACTTCGGGATCCATCCGTTGACGTAGCGCGAGAGGTCCATCTGCGGAGCTTGGGGATAGACAGCTGAGCCACGACAAAAATTCCCGGCCTTACTTGAACCATTGAATCCTGCTTGGTTAATAGGGATCCTTATATTGATTTATTATAATCCCTGGGCAGTAGGAGTAGTATAACGCCTTATATATACACTAAACAAGCAGGTTTATCGCATTGCTGGGCTGTCTCACAACGAACAAACTTTCAAGGAAAACGGAGGATCAAACGCATCTTAGAAGCTCTGCTTTCGAATAAAACATCAAAAAAAATAAGAATGAACCTCTTGACCATCCAAAGCTTGCTACCTAACACTCCTGTAAACTAGCAAAGCAATAGAAAAAGGACCCTTTAAAGATGTATTTCCTTTTAAAAATGTGGATATTCCAGCCAGCTATATTAGTTTACCAGAGGGTCAACAAAATCTACAACTAGAACCCTTTACAGAACCAAAAGAAATACTGGTGAGAACCCTGGGATGGTGCTAACACCCTGTAAATAATGGTAGATAAACTACCTATCCCTCAACTGGTGATCACCAACCAGCCAACCTTGGAGCTCTTCCTCCGCCATGGCCTTCGGGGCTGTGTATGCGAGTCACCAAGAAAATCCCGGCCTTACTTTCCATGAAATACTGGTTAGTGAATAGTGATCCTTATATTGGTTTACTATAGTCCCTATACAACTGGGTAGTACAATCTCCTATATACACTGAACAACCGAGATTTTTATCATTGCTCATGTAAATCTAATGTCTATTTGTAAATATATATATATATATATGTATACCTAGAGCCTACCCATGATCTCATTTTTTGAAAGTCCACCCTTCAAAACAAAGCCATCTCCAACTCAAACAAAAGTCGTTTGGGTTCCAAATATAAATATATGCATCTATGTATATATATATATATACATGTTAATTTTAATATTTATATATACACAATATATACAATATATACGATGTAAAATGTCGACGCAGAAACGACACAAATACACCAACTTACCATTCAAAAAAAGTGTTTGTTGAAACTGTGTTTTATTTTGCTTACCACCCCCAAAAAAATACATCATCTTAAAGCTCAACAGATTCCATGATCAGAGATGGAGACTAGCCATTCACATAGTTGACCTGCAGTATGGAGATCCCAGCTTCAAAATGTTTTTTAAAATAAAACTTCGGTCGATCCACTCCCTCAAAACAGGCCCCAAAACCCCAAAAGCAAGCCGGATCGTCTTCTGTAACCAACCATTTTCAGGTGCGAAAATGTGAGTTTCAGGGAAGGTACTTTGGTCCATCTATACCTTCCCATCCACCTGGCTATCTCGCGAGGGTCGCCGGCGCTCAGAGGACGAGTTCCCGGGTTTTCCCGGGTTCAATATGATATGTCCTTTTTGAGCCATGAACCATGAAACGGGCAACCGACCACCCTGAAAAACAAAGAAACAATATTGTGTGTGTGTGTGTATATGTTTAAATAAATAAACAATTAAATGAATAGATAGATATGTATATATATGTACATATTTGTATGTATATATATATACATATTTTTACATACGTGTGTGTATATATATATATACATATTATCAGGGCATGCCTTTGGCTACAAAGTGCCTTTTTTCCGAAGGAATGGCCCTTGAGGAAGGTTCAACCCCATGGCTATAGCTTCAGTCTCGAGCGGAATGTTGGTGTAGATTTGCCTGATTTTTTTTGTCGCCTTTGAAAGCAATGTTTTTTTCCTTAGAAGGAACCAAAAAATCATCGAAAATCACGCAAGATCGAAGAATTTGAAGTGTCCAAAGATCACTTCTTGTATTTGGAATCCGAAACCGGTGGAGGAGCGGAACACCAATTCCGCGTTTACCAAGGGGGGGAAGCCAAACCAATCCTCAAAACAACCCTTTTTTTTCAAATCAACGGAGCCAATCAACCAGCATGGTGATGGTTTGGGATTCCAAGTAACAATCCCTTTCAGTTAAGGGAATCTAAGGGGCCCACCCCACCAATGCCACGTTTTCCCCAAGAAAGGGGTTATTATCCCAGGAATCTAAACCATCGATTAGACACAGTCGTTGATGCGACTTCCATCTGACGAGGCTGACATCATGGCAGAGGAATACGTACCCAAACACAAAAAGTCCCACCCACCAACAGTGGCAAATAAAGGAATACAAGGGCTCTGCTACTAGAAATATAATTGTGGTGGTGACTGTTACTGGGTGGGGGTGAACCCAAACTATAAGCTTGAACAAGTTTTCTCTCTGAAGAAAAAGTCCAGTGTAAATAAAGATTTGTAAGGGTATCCCCCGATCCTGATAAGTCGCGTTGTTTCTGGAACGTTGTGGAAGATCGTTTTTTTTCACGCCTTCACAAAGGAATCCAACAGCCGCAACATGCACTAAATCTACACCCCGGAAAACTAACATGACAATGGAAACCAATCATTTGAAGATGTATCCCCTATTGTGATGTTCCGTTGTTATGTTAGTTTTCAGGGGAGTACAATTTGAGAACTGTTCCGTGTACCTCAATAAAGTAAGAAAAAAATAAAAAACAAAACAGACCCCCCAAAAAAGAAGTCTCTCGACGAACAACTTCAATCACAAAAAAAAACACTAACAATGCTGTGCATCTTTTCTTGCGTGACCAAAAAAACAGATCTACAGTTGCAACTTTCTAAACACGTACCTCAAGTGACTCAAGGGTTGGAAACCGACGATTCCCCACCGGTGGGGAAATCCGGAACTTTGCGAAATCTTGAGATTCCGGGATTCCCAACCAACGCTGCAGCTGCCTACTGACGACTCCACCGCCATCGGAAAACCGTTCGTCTGTTTTTTGGTGTTGTTTTTTGGGGATCGAAAAAGCTGAGATCATCTTAGACAAACGGAATCTTATCAAAATACTGTCGCTGGACATCCAACTAACCACTAAATATGACCAATTGTGTGTCTGTGCGTGGGGTCCCTTCGGCAATATCTCTGTCTATTGCCATGATTCACTACCTGGACTGAAAAAAAAGGGGATTTTCGGTGCGATTCACTACCCTTTCAGGGTATTTTGTTGTTCGTGTGGCATCGCTATAATTTGGATACAGCAGGAAATTCATTCCCATTTCATGAGCCCTGTAAATTCCATACATTTGAAGGGCAAATCCCCCCAAAATTACAATGCATTTCCATCAAGTTTGATCCCCAAAAAATTGGGTCCCATTTCATGACCCCTGTAAATTCCATTCCCCCCCTGAAGTTTTGTCAGTTTCACCAGTGGCTCATCAATTTCACGTTTCACGTTTCTCCGTGAGATTGCCTTCAGCGCTGCATCAGCATCAGCCTTCTGTGCACCTTAAAGGGTCGTGGTAGAAAAGGGAGATGTCATCTGAGCCACGGAAAGAAAAACTGCTACTTTCCATGAAATACTGGTTGTTTAATAGGGATCTTTATACTGGTTTATTGTAATCCCTATATTACTTGGTAGAATGATCTCCCCTATATAACCCAACCAACCAGGGTTTTTTCATTGCTCATCTCCAGTTTTGTTCTAGCAACCGCTGGATTTTAGGGAGTTCAACATTTTGCCTACTTGGAGGATCATCCCAGGACTTGTAAGTGGTGAATTCATCGGGTCGATCTATAGTTGTAAATGGCTGAAGTAACCCCCTTAAATAATAACCACTTTCTAAACGAGGCGATCCTCCAAGTATGTTGTCCCTTGGAAAAAAATGCATCATGTGTTAATACACCCCTGAAGTTTAACATAGCCCCTGAAAAGTTGCCTTCCCAATACAATAGGAAAGTAGTCTTCAAGTAGTCTTCCAACCACCATTTTTCAGGGGCTATGTTCAACTTCGCGAGGGTAGTTGTCTAAAAATCGTCCAAGTTGTGAAAGGTCGATTCATGATCAAGAAACCAACTGTGGAATCCAAAAAAAAGGTCAGACATTCGATCTTTAAGGCTTTGGACTTTTTGTTCACTTTAGTATCATGGGAAACTAAGGGGACCCCCCCCGATGCCACGTTTCCCCCAAGAAATAAGGCCCTAATAAGGCGCAAACAACACAAGAATCTTCAGAACGATTCATGTTGGAACACCATAACTTTGCTACAACTTTCAAGGGCCTCGGACTTTTCTCAACATATACCTGTGGGTGTGTCTCAAAGTCAAGGTTACTAAACTTCAGTTTGTTTCCTCCTATCATGAAAATCCAATCGCCCCCCCCAAGATATATATATATATATCTCTCTCCCTGGTACCCTAAACAACAATTTTTGAATCGATGTTTGGTGAAACACCCATTTTTTCATGTCATGATATGGAGTCGTCCAACTGAAACAACTGTTGAAAAAAGTGGATGTGTCGGGTACCAGGATAAGATAAGTGTGTATATGTATATATGTATACATGTAAATATTTTTTATATATGTGTAAATATATGTAGATAAATGTATTTATGTATACATATATAGACATTTACAACCACCTTTTTGAGTGTGTGTGTTTTTTCCCCATGGCTTGGTGTTGTTCAACTCCCTGCCCACCATTTGCCAAAAACAGCACTGCCATTGGAGTCATCTCGTGAGGTTAAAAGGTCAGGCCTCAGACAAGTGCAGGGCTCTCCTGAATTCCAGGACTTGGGGAAAAGTTTTGGGGGATTCGGGATAAGGCCTTAGTAAGGCCTTGGGAACTTGGGGGTCTAAATATACCTGGAGAGGGCGTGGGGAGAGTTAGGGATCACATGAAACACAGCTATTTAACTACTTCCAATTGTGACTTGTTGATTTCGACCTCTTAGTCGTTCTCACCTCAGACACTACTTGCAACTATTGGTGATTGGCATTTTGGTTCCTTAGTGCGAGTCCGTTGGATTAGATGTTCTTTTACATACATCTATTGGCCTATCATAATCCGTACATAGCAAGGTTGTTGTTTTATCCCCTATATAAACCAACCAACCGGTGGCCCCTTGATGTTGTTTAGTTTCTACGTTTTCTGCCCCGTTGGATTCGGCAAGAAAACTGCAAGTTTCCCTGCTTGAGCAGTATATCAAAACCCAACAGTGACATGAACCTTGAAGTACTGGTTGGGGAAATCAGGGATCCTCATTTCATGGCTGTCATGAAATAATCCCGAAATATAACTGGGTAGTTTGTTCATCCCCTATATTTCCCACTAACCAACCGGCGTTTTGCAGTGTTTTTGTACAAAACCCAGCTAAATCCAGCTACCAAAAGCTGTCGGAATTGGAGGCACCCCAACTCATTGGCAGCCGCCTTGGAATTTGAGAAAAGCGAAGCTGTTTTGCTCGAGTTTTTAGAGATTCGTAAAGGGATTAAAATGTTGGTTTCGTAAGGGAATCCTCCCCGAAAAGCTCTAATTCAGGTTTACAAATGCTTCATTATTTGCTCTTCTATTATATCTATACTACCGTTGATGGTCAAGAAATCCTAAACAGCCACCTGGGATGGTGCTAACACCCTGGAAATAATGGGATAAACTACCTATTACTGTAGTACATTTGAAACCCTGATTGGCTCGGAGAGCCGATTTAAACCTATAAATAATTTCAACAATATTCAGAGATATTCTGCATCGGATATGAACATGTATAAATCCTTGAGAGATGCCTTATGTGGGACTCATACAGTCTACGTTGGTGGAAAAGGTATGGCGCCTGGTGTGACTTGGATTCATAAACCCTACGCTTCCCAATGGTTTCCCCTCCCCCCATGGAAGCCTACAAGTATACCCCCCGATGTGTTCACTGAACCTGGGTAAGAGGATATCCCATCATCGCTTCAGCCAGCAAAAAAACTTCACAAAAAAAAAACCATCAAATGGTGAAAAACACCTTCGTTCCAGCAAATTTATGCCCCGGCCCCGAAAAATGATGTCTACCTAGAAACCCAAAATGGGGCCAAAAGGCTGTTTTGATTGGAATTCTTCGGGCTTTGTTTTGGGTCAGGTTTTCAATCCCTTCAAAAATTAGAGGTCATAACTGGGTTCATCAACTCAAGGTCTGGGAAGGGAAAATACATCATCCACTCCAAGGCTTGGAAAATTGATGGCTATAGACCCCATGGAGGTAGATGGTTTGAAAGATCATTTTCCGATCAAAAAATAGGTGATGGCTGTAGGTGTAGGTTCCAGCCGTTAATCGTCCAAGGTGTATCTGGATTCTGATACGATTGAAATCTTGGAAACTAATGTTGATGGTTCAGAAATCCGGAAAAAAACTCACTGAGGGAGGTTGGTAGTTAAACAAACCATTATTTACGGCGGGTTTTTAGCACTATCCCAGATGGTTCTGAACCATCCACAGTATCCTGGTTGTTGCTGGGCTGGTTGGTGCTGACTCAACCCCCCCAACCAAATGCTCCCCTTTGCTCAGCCCAGTTGGTTTCGGAAGTTCGGAAAATGACCGACTCAAAAGGGTCAAACGGGAAGGGGAAATATGTCAGTTGCCAGCAGGGTACTTCTCATATCCATGCCTTTGCCTGGGTTTTTTGCCTCCAAATTTCGAAGCGAAATGTCTAGAACTTGGTCTTTGCCGAAGCTTCAAGTTCCCATGAAGGAATGTGTTCTCCAGGTGTCCCCGACGATCCCCTCCACGTCCTGGTGCTGTGGGGCATGTCTCTACCCCACAACAAAAATCACATGGGAAAAAAAACAGGGTTTTGGGATTCCAAGACTGCTTGGAATTCTTTTTTAGAGGTTGCAAAAAAAGAACATCCAAAAAATCGGAGGAAGGTTGGAGGAAAAAATGATGAACCTGGCAATCCTTTGTGCCCTTTTTGGAGTGGTTACGTGACCCCTTCAAAGGTTAAGTAACCGGTAACCTCCAACTAGGGGATGAAAAGGTCACTTTGAATAACCTGGAAGCTTGGGTTTGTCGAGATGTTTTTTCTCGCAAAAAATGGTTGGAATCCTCAAAAAGCTTTCCGTTGACACCTCCGAAAAAAATAAATCATCTGACCTGAATTACTGGTTGGTTACTAGGGATCCTTACAGTGGTCTATGAAATAATCCCCTCATAGCTGGGTAGGATTTCATTTTATTTTCATTTTCATCCCCTTATATTCCTTAAACAATGCTCATGTAATTTTTGGAGGTGTCCCCTTATGGGTCCGGAGTTGGGTGCTGTTTCTCCCGGGAGATTCGGGAGATTCAAAGGTGTATAGCCTCCCTGAAACTAACATAGAGCATGAAAATAGGCCCTTTTTTTGAACCTTTGCGGATACTGCAACGTAACGCTTGGTCTTGCATGGGGTGAAACAAACGTTTCAACCATCACTGAAAATAGGCCATCCTAAAAGAAACCTAGTCTTTCAACCATCCGTCTTACTGTTACTTTCAGGGAGGGTATCAAAAGTGGATGACTTTGTTTCAGCTTTGCTGAATATCTCCTCTTCACAGGTCAAACATCAAAGGAATAATGCCTACGGCTTCATGGTTGCCCTTAATCTTTAGGAAATCTTCAGGAGAATTCAGGATGTCTTTGCCAAGAAGCTTCCCTAAAAAGTCAACCAACAAATTGACATGAATTTCAACCAAAAATGGGTCTCAAAATCAGGACCCTAAAAGTATCCAAAGGTGAAAATGTCCTACAGTACTTAAGAATAAAACCTACACTCCCCGAAACTAACATAGCCCCATCTTCCAACCATCCATTTTCAGGTGCGAAAATCTTAAACAGTTGCAGGGAGGGTACCCTCCAGGAAACCATCAGGTTTTCCACCTTTAAAAGTTCGAAAAGATCATCTTGAAAAAAAAATGCCGGCTTTGAGGGCGATTTGTCGATTTGTGCCGTTAGGGTTTGGGTATCTTCTACCCGGGGTTTTTAAGTTCCGGGGGAAGTCACTGAACAGGTTGACCGTCCGTATCCCAAACAAAATCACCCGGCACTTTTCTCATCGAATTTGCCAAAAACAAAAGTCTGGACCCACAGGGATCGGAAAATCTGAACAGGTTGTTCAAACCTTGAAGACCTGTGAAAACCCTCGTGACCAGCTGTTTTTGTTGTTGGGCTACTCTCTCCCAAATCTTCGGCCAAAACAAGCTGAAAAAGTCTGAAATTTGTCAAAGAAGGGGGCCTTAAAAAGACCCATTATATTTTTGCGGAGTACACGATGATGTGTTTGTTTCCCAAAATCAACCAGCGAATCCGTCCATGCAGCTGTGGCAGATGCAGATGCCGAAGGTTCTAAAATGATGATGTTCAAGAATGTCATGAATCAAAAAAAACTGTATTTTTGGGAAAAAAAACACGCAAGGTTTCTGAATCTCCAGAATCAACAAGTCAAAAAAAGATCTCATTGTCATGAAGCATTCACGACGTTGTTCCCATACCGGAGGTATGAAGATGTCATCTACGATAGATTCGAGGAATCACTTACATAGGGTACATGAATGTAAACTCTTGAAGACCTATTCGTTCTGAACCTTGCGGCTTGTTGCCAAACGGTATTCCCATACGAGGGTACAATGTAATTGCATCTTCATTTACATACTACCAATATCATAATATACGGTGTATATGTTTTTATACGTATATATATATAAGCAAAAAATTCAGACAACACTCCCTATCATCCCCACATCAAGGAGGTTTTTGTTGACAAATCCCTTACAGTAGACATCCAGTCCTACCTCCTGAGGTGAACGGTGTTTTAAGCATTGTTAAGGGAGTCCAAGTACCGAATCTCAGGAGGTGTTTGGATGCCTATAGGGTATAGTCATCCATTTTGAAAACACTCACACACCACACAAGAATGGCGAATCTCCTCCAGCTCATCATCCTCTTCTACTTCAGGCCTCAAACTTCAGCAGAAGAGGATGACTCAGAAAATTCAGGCACCACACCGGCTTTATATATAAGCCATGAAGCAAAAAACGGCCTTACTTTCCATTAAATACTGGTTGGTTAATAGTGATCTTTATAACCCCTATATAACTGGGCAGTATTTCATCCCCTATATTCCCTAAACAACCAGGCACCGTTTACCTGTCTGGTTTCACCAACCTAGATTTCCCTGAAATAAGGGGTCCCATTTCCCTTCCAAAGTTCGCTACCTCTTGGGAGCCCAAAACTCGTGTGAAGTCGCTATATTTTTTTTCAGCTCGACAGGGCCCGACTCCGACTGCCTGGTGGTTGAACCAACCCATTTTGTCAAAAATATGCTAATCAAATTGGATCAGATTCCCCAAGGATCGGGGTGAAAATCATTTGTTGTTCAAACCACCACCTAGATTCCTAGATCTTCTTGCGAGATTGTCCATCTTCCATCCAGCTATCTTCTGCTTCCGACATACCGGAGACGTACGCCGACGCCTTGAGTTCCCCAACGCCGCCACCTGAACACCACCTAGCCTGGCGTGATGGGAAAGAATCTGAAAAAAAATCCTGAAACTCGGGGGTGTGTTTTTAATGGGCCCTCAGAATCCTTCGAAATGTCATTTTTGGTGTCAAAACCAGGCTGCAGGGGTGTCATTAGGAGGGTCCAGTGTTTCAATAGGAGGGGTCAAGATTGTCAGGGGCGATATATATACTCCCTGGAAGTTTAAGAACTCGCCCCTGAAAAGTTAACTTCCCAAAAAAAACAAGTTATCTTTTGTCCAACCATCATTTTTCATAAACTTCACTTCGGTGGTGTATTAGCGTTTACTCGTCGGCCCTTAATAGGGAATGAGGAAATGAATCCTCATCATCAGAAAATTTATAGCTGTATAGCTACTCATGCCCTGCTAAGGGCCACCCAGATGCTTGGCGAGCGAAATGAATCCTACTACCCTCTGAAACTAACAGGTTCAGCAACCCCCCCGCACAAAAATTGATGCTTGGCGAATGAATCCTTTTTTTTAAGGGGCAAGTTTGCCTGTGTTCATTGGCGAAATTGCTGTTAGTTTGTCAAGTCAAGTCACCTCTGAAAACTGTGGTATAAACGGGTTTTCTATGCGATGGCAACATAAAAGCATGCTTAAAACATGGCATAAATCACTATTCCAGATGTTTATATTAAATTTGACTATGCCATTAGTAATTGGCCAAATCGCAATGTTTCTTCTGAAGTCGATGTATTGTATTTTGGAAGTCCCAATTGGAAGGTCTTTAAAACATGGCGGATGAAAAATCGCTAATAAAAAGCCTCGCCCTGTCTTTTTCACTAAATTCTTTTGAAAAATATGCTGGTCAAATTGGGAATCATTTCCCAAGGATGGGGGTGAAAAAAATATTTGGCACAGCCTTATTAAGGGAAACCAATGGTTAATAAGTTAATAAGCTCTTACTAAGGCCTTACTTCTGGTGGGGGTAGTTTTGATGGGGGTAATTCGGAGGGCCATGATTACATCATCTTATAGCTGCTTCATCTTATTCCAAGAAGGCTCAAGTCTTACCCATCACTCCAAATCGAAGATGTGGGTTGGATTGCACGGAAAACCACTCCCAAAAAGGGAGTGAATTTCAATAGGAAATGCATCTGAACCAACCATTGATTTTCAGGGGACATGCTAGTTGTCGCGGGTGTAATCTAAATCCTTCCCAAAGATCTTTGTTGTGAATATCCCCCTTTATCATCACAAAAACTGGCGGGATTTATCTTCATTTTCAGCTTCTAAAGAAGTGATGTTCAAACTACCCAAAAAAAAACAAACATATACACCCCCAAAAACTAACATGACAACCCAAAAACAACAAAAACGACCATTTGAAGATGCATCTCCTGTCAGAATGGGTGATTTTCCAGCTAGCCCTGTTAGTTTTCAATTAAGGGATAAAGGAACCCCAAAACAAAAATGGAAGGAATTTTGGAGACCCAGAGACACCCCCGCAAACAGCTCCCAAGCCATCGCCGGCAAAGCATTCATCCATCATTGACAGAATGCTACAATCCAATGAGACTTTGAATACACAAATCAAGCACAAGGAATAAGACGAACAAGAACAATAGCAGGAACAACAACAAGAACAAGATCAGGCACAACAACAAGAACAAGAACAAGAACAAGAATCAAGAACAAGAGCAAGAACAACGACAAGAAGAACATGAATAAATCAAGACGAAACATGTCAAGAACAAGAAACGCGTCAAGAATAAGAAACATGTCTAAAGACTAGAACAACAAAGACTTGCACTCTCAAAAAATGATTTATATCCGATCAAACACATGCCAAGCGACTGTAAGAAGGGTTCAGGCTCATCTTCGCCTGCATGTTGGATTGATTGGACCAACAAAAAAAGTTCCTAGCAACAAAAATGCATAAATTGGAACCAAAAATTTTGCACAAACATATCCGACAACATTGGATATATATATATATATATTGGCAGTAAAGGGGTCCCGCGAGTTGCAAATAGGATTTTTCACCCCAGTAAAGCCTTACAAATCAATGGGGAATAACTAGGAATTTGCGTCCATGTATCCAACAGTAAGGGCACAAACCCCCAACCATTGGCTGCTTATAAAAGTAACAAAAACCTCCCCACAATGAAATCATCCAAGGGTTGCAATGGAAGATGTGGAACCACATCTACTACTGTTGTTTCAAAAGAGATTATAGCTGAAATTCGTCCTGAAAAAAGTACGGGACTAAAATGGCATCATAAATGTTGTTTAGTGATTTTGGGGCTACTATGCTCAAATATAATGACCCATATTTTCTCTTTGAATCTCAGCGATCATCTTTGTGTGCATAGTCTTGCCATGCTATGCCAAACGGTCACCAAGCGATCATGACACAAAACATAGTCAGATTCGATCCATGATTAGCATCACCAATCATGGGAATCTAAGGCTACCCCCCCGCCAAATGCAACACATGCCAGGAAATAAGGCCTCGAACTCAGGCCTTATTGAGGGATCATGGTGGTTAATAATCCCTTCATAAGGCCCCTATTTCTTGGGGAAATTTGGGGGTGGCATTGGGAGGGTGGGCCCCTCAGATTCCAATGAACCAATACTGATTCTGAAGGGGTGTAGCCCTGGAAGTCCTTGGCCACCATTGTTTCATAGGTTGGTTTTGGAGCTTCACCATTTTTCTATAGTAAGAGTTTATCATCATCCAAAAGGAACCAACATTTTTTTAATGGTGGCGACGACTTCCAATGGTGTATGTAGAAACAATGATTTATGCGCATTTCTATACTGCATATAGGTATACACTGTTTCATCCGTCTCGGAAAAGAATACCTGTCCTAGTGCCAGAACCAACTTGCAGTTCACTGTTTTTTGGGTGTGTATGCTGAGTTGGGTCCATTGGAACCAGAATTCCAAGATGGTTTACAGCTCCAAAATTATGAAAAATTGTTCTGCCCTTCAACATGCACGTCAAAATATGAAATCCTTCATTGCTTTTACTCACGAAGAACTCATCGCGATCACCGACAAACGATCATGGAATGATCATAGATCCTCGTATTGCTTCTATACTGTTTTGTTCTGCTGAAACCTTTCCCGCAAAACTTCCCTGGTTGGTGCGAACCACCTTCACCTTGTTGCTTTGCTCTTCATTTTGTAGGGAAACTGTTCATTCCACAATATACCCACCAGCCCAGGATTCAAAAAAAACACGGTTTTTTCTCGACGTTACACAGCATCAAATGCTTCTTGCAGCGATCTTTGAATCTGTGGTGACACGTTGCGCAGCGCAGTGCGGCGCCAAGACTCATCCTGGTCCAAGGAGAAACCCGGATGACTTAGGCCTTGAAATTTGGGACCATTTTGAAATGTGAAGAGGGAAAGTTCACCTTCCAACCATCAATTCTCAGAAAATATCTCAGTTTTCAGAGGGGTATATGATGAAAATGAATGATTTTCATTGAAGTTTCATGAATGATTAGTGTTTCAACTGCACAGTATGGGATTTTGTTGATGAAGTTTTGAAATGACACCCAAATTTCTGGGGTGATATATTTTCAAAACGCCCAAGAATTTATATAACTTTAGTTCTACCTCGCCAATGCTTCCTGGGTTGCTACTTTCCACAAAGGGAATTACCAAAAATCTACCGCAAAGTTCACAGACGACCTATAGGGCACACAAAAAATTGCCAATTTTTGCGTCACAGATATGGACGGAATCTTGTTCATGTCTTTCTTCAATCTGACCTGCCAGATGATTCAAGACCTTTTTCTGCCCTGGTTGGAGATCACATTTTCACCATCTCAAAACAGGTCACCAGGAGAATTGCCAGGTGTTCTTCAACTGGTCATTTTTCCGTTGCAATTAGTTTTCGGTCACATTATGCCTGCCTAGAAAATTCCTGTATAAAATCAAGAGGAAATATCTATATACATCTCGTAACGGGTCCATATTCTTGTCCCCATGACAGTTTACTGGAGCGTAATTAGTTTAATTTTGGTAGTGTCCCTTTTCTACCATCACCTTTCATTCTTCAGCCTGCAGTCTGGTCACTCGAATTTCTTTTAAAAGAACCTGGAAAGTCTTTTTCCCTCACGGTTTTTGTTGGCATTTTTCTGATGTTGCCATCTTCAACCCGAAGAACGAAGAACTTCCTCGGAAAAATCAACATAGCACCTGAAAAAATGATGCTTGGAAGACGCTTGCGCCTTTCCCTTTTCAAATTGGGCCCTTTTCAAGCAAACCTTCACTCGACGAACCCATGATTCACCCCAACTGGTGGAACTTTGTGTATATAGATCTTGCCCTAAGAAATTTTTCACGGGAAAAATCGTCTTTCCCCAAAACCTTCAATGTTTAATTTCGGTGAACCATGCCAAAGGTCCTTTTTGTTGGAAGAGTCATTGAGCATCCTAATCTTTAAAAAAAAACAATGAAGAACCTTCACCTGGCAATTCTGCTGATGCCTTGTTTAAGGGATTGTTAAAAACATGACCCGAAATCAAAAGGTGTTGTTGGTGACCTCCAACTAAAAGATGAAAAGGTTACGACTTGAATCACCGGGCATGCACCTCTTTTCTTGACCTCAGAAAACCATCATTAAACCCCTGGAGCTGTATACCAGCTGTCCTGAGCACGTAGAAAGCGGCCAGCATCAGCATTGATGTAGACCAAGTCCTATCGTTGACTTGTTGACTCGTTGCGGCGCAAGTGAACAGAAGAGTTGAAAGCCAACAGATCATCAAATCAATTCTTCATTTTTCAATCATCAAATCGTTCAACTTCATTCAACCATCAAATTTGCTACTAGTAACTATGTTAGTAGGTACCAATCATGAAAAAAGATCTACTCCTTCAACAAAACCATCAACTTCGTTCTCGTTTCCACGCGCCTCGCCATAGCTCCCTTCGTCGCCATTGGGTGCCGCCGCGCCGCCCAGTGCCGGCTTCATGCGTTTCACGAAGCCCGACTCGATGTACAGGAAGTCTGGGTCAAAGACCATCCTGAAATCATGGGAAATCTATGAAATCTATAGGATGACATGGGGATGGGGATGAACATTGGTTGACCTGGATATGTCAGGAAGTTGGGATATATGTGTTAGGGAGAAATGGTTCATATAATGGGAAATCTAAGGGTGCCGAAAACCCACCATGGCTGCCACATTCCCCCCCAAGAAATAAGAGATTCTGAAGCCCACCATCTCCTTGGGGCGGTGGCATTGGGCGGGGCTACCCTTAACTTCCCATGATGAAATGCAATCTTCTGTTCTGAACCACGAACACTTTAGGGAAAAATAAAAAAGGTCGGTTGAAAAAAAATGCTCAAGATTCTTGCAATGGTATTTCCAGGGACCCCCCATAATGGGACCCCTTTATGGTAAGTTTCCCATACTATTCCCATATCTTTAGGGATTCTTATTTCTGTTCGCACTTTTGGTGAGTTGTATGCATCTAAAATTCCCACTACATAGAGTCAGGGGAATCATCTTCGGGTCCTAAGGGGGACACTTTTTCGTAGGATTTGCTTTGCAAAGATCGATTTTGTCCGTCAAGTGGCATTCAAATTGCACCTGGATCGTTTTGCTAAGGTGGTGTGAATTCATTTTATATGACTTATCTTTAACACAACTTATATCGTAGAAGTATATAAGAACAGTCACTAATCCAACTTACCAACCAGTTGAGATGTCTACCATGTTCGCCACCCATTCTACTGCACAACAACAACAACAACAACAACAACAACAACAACAACAACAACAACAACAACAACAACAAAGACAAAGACAAAGATGTTTTTTTACTGACACCCTTCCTGGAAAAATAAGACGACGGCGAGGGGGTCGAACTCCCCCAAACATCGCGACAGGTGATGCGCATAACATCCCAGATTCGCATTGTGACTTTTTTGTGAAGAGAAAGTCGCACGTCACTAGAGATACTCTGGTCATTTCATGATTTTTTTACATATACATACATACATATATATGTACATACAATGTGGAAATCAACCACACCTTCATTGTACTTACGATCTCTTCCAATTTATCAGATGCCCACTTTCCCACAAAGAATTTCCGGAAATCGGCACATGTGCAAATGGTTGGTTGGTTGAAATTGAAGTCGGTTCTTCAGTTAGGTCTTATATTTCTTTGTGTTTTCTGAACAAAAACTTTCGATCTGAAGATCTTAATCGTCAGGGAGGTTGGAATTTGGAATTTTCATATGGGAGGAGGAATACCCACTTGAACTTGTGTTTGTTCATATATGGGAGAAGGACTTTAAAAAAACTCTTGGATCGAACCAACAAATCAAAAATAGAATCTCAAACCTCATCTAGGCAAAACTTAGGTCCCCCTGCTAAAGGTTTAACTTTTAGTAAATTACATTTCAAAAATCCTCCAAATTTAAAGGGGCTAAGGGTATAAGGGACGATTCCAAAGATGTGCCAAGCCATCTTTGGTTCCGAGAAGTTGTTCGTTGTTTCTATCAGATCCCAGGTACTTGTAGATGACAGTGGCAGTGCCTCTCCATGTGGAGTTGTAGTGTCGCAAGTAGTCCACTTCTGCTGTAAAGCACCGGCTTTCCTCAAATGTTTCACCACGATGGCGTTTACCCGACAAACAAACTGCAACGGTCACGCTGTTTTTAGTCCAAAAGTATCCAAAAGAACCGTGGAAGAGTGGAGTTCTCTATGAAACAAGTAGGAAATACTTTGTTAAATCTATCTCGCTCCTACCATGCAATGTTTTTGACAATGGGAAGGTTTATGATGTGAGGATGGCGTACTAAAAATGGAAGAGCAGCCTGTAACGATGCCGTTTCTGTATGGTCTTTATCAAAAGACCTCAATGTATTACAGATACATTGAAAACCAAACATAACTCATCTCAGCCACGAAAAAGACCCTCTTACTTTCCATTGAATCCTGGTTGTTTAATAGGGATCCTTGCAATGTTTTATTATAATCTCCAAAAACAAAAACTGTGTAGCAGTAAAATCCCCCCAAAAAAAAACTAAACTGAACAACCACGGGCCCTTTTTTCATTGCTTAACAACGGCCCGGAACCAACTCATTGATGTAAAAATCCTCGTGGTTTATAGGAGAAATCCTGGGATTTGGGGGTTTTGCATCCCATCGAGGGATGCGTGCAAGAAACAAAAGAACTTGTACTTCGAAAATCTCAAATGTGTATATGTTTACATATATATATATATATATTTGTATATGTATAGATACATTTCATATCTATATATACCTATAGCATATATGTGCGTGTATGCTTCCATCCTCAACTATTGATTAGAGAATTCGTGTTGTGGGTCTTCCACATCTTTGAACCAAACCTTCTCCCTGCTTCTCCAGGTGTCATGAAATATGACAACCCAAACTTCATGCACTATTGTTTGCAGGAAATCCTCAAAATCACCATAGAGTTGCATCAAGTTTGGTCCCCCAAAAAAAAAAATGGTCCCATTTAATGACCCCTGTGATTCTCCCGGCCGTCTTTTCCCCCACCTGGTCCCAGTGGGTCTTTTCGAAGGGCACGCGATAAGGGACCTCCAGAGCAAACGGTTTCGGAATCCGTTTGAATCTGGACAGATGGGACCCCGTATGTGAGGTCGACAACCGGTTTTTTATTAGAAAAAATCTTACATATAATTTTTCCCAGAAAGTCAAAAACCATTAAAATAATAGTAGTCCCCTGGAATTGTTGATTATAAACCCTTACTAAAACAATTTGTCCTTACGAGAAAACCATTCAATAAATAGTCTTTCGAGGCGCCAAATGGTTCCTAAAGGGTGTCAATTGACCATCCCTTAGGGTTTAATTGGCACCCCTTGGAAGGTACTGGGATATACCATTGTATTGTTATTTACGCTACGCTATTTTTATGGCATATAATATTACTTGTGGCTGGTCAACCTACCCCCTCTAACGTACCCCCCGCCCGCAGAAATTGCCGGCCTTGTGATCAGGGCTTATTGACCATTGGTTTCCCTTCATAAGGCCGGCTGTTAAACCCTTATTTCTGACGGGGGGGTCGTTGGGGGGCGGTAATTCGACCAGCCATGATCTCAAGACACACGGAAAAAAATCGAACCCACGTATAGACTCGATCACACAAAAATATCCTCAATTCCCCCTGTTCATCACATCAGCTACTGCACTTCTTTTGGAGAAGGTTTTAACCGACCCATCCACTTGGATGCTTTATGAGCGTAGCTAAGCCTCGCAATATTAAACTTTTTTACTAAAATGGGTCAAAAAAGCTATCTACAATCTACTGTCAATCTAAAGGGACTACTGCGATGCCACCCAGCCAGAATAATGCCTCATTAAGGGACTCTTTAACCACCAGCATCCCACTTTTCGGCCCTGTTTCTTGGTGGAAACCTGGTAGCCAGGGTGAGTTTTTTTGGCACCCTGAAATATCCAAGTCAACCAATCTTCATTCCATCCCCATGTCATCCCATAGATTTCCTATGATTTCAGGATGATTTTCCATAGATTTCCCATGCCATCCCATCATTTTCGAGTAAAGAAGCTGGTGCCCCGCTGTCCATTCCTGGTACTTCAGCCGGTACGGACTCGTAAGCGATGTAACCACGAACCACCTGTCAACGGAGTCAACCCGAAAGTGAGGCAAATATCAAGCTACCAACTAAGATAAAAAGATGTGGCAAAAATATAACAAACCAAAATTCGAAAAGTTGTATCATTTTTATTGTCATGTTGTAGGATCTGGTGTCATGTTGTAGCACTAACATTCATGTCATTTGGTTTCATGTGACCATATGTTGTGTCATTTCGTATTTTTTTTTAGCATTTCATTGCCAAATTGATATGCCCAATTTGGATCCTTTGGTACTTCCAGACCACAGGTAAGCCACGAAAAAAAAAAAAAACTCGTACTTTCCACTATACTTGTTGTTTAATAGGGATCCATATAATGGTTTACTATAATCCCCACATAAATGGGTCGTACAATCCCCTGTATGCCCTAAACAAGCAGGTTTTTTTTCATTGCTCAGGTTAATTTAACCTTTTTAGCTCCCCAAACTCAAAGTCTAAAAGTCTTTTAAAGCTTATTCTTATTCTGCAGAAGGTACTTTGGATCCAGTGTGATGGTTCCAAAAATTCACAACTGGTGTCGGATCTCGTCTAGGTATAAACCACGAAAAAAAGATCATGACATCTCTTTTTAGCCCACATCCAGAGATGGTAATTCTGGTAATCGCATACTTTCGTCTGGATTGAAAATCAACCATCGTTTAGAGTACTTAAACACCACCCATTGGAGGGCGCTGGTATATATATTTCACACATTCATGGATACATGCGGGTGTGTCTCAAAACTTTGGGGCCCGCAGATCCAAAAAAAAAAACTGATCTATTTTGGTCGGAAAAAATTAGGGCTTTTTAGGAGCACCTAGGGACCTGAAACATACACTGTGATACGCAAAATACTTGCAAAAACACGCCATGAATTGATCCAAAAAACACGAGAAACACCTAGTAACATGCACCATTCAAACATGAAACAAAAAAAAACACGCCAAAAGAAGTCAGCAGTTTTCACAAAAAATATGTCACCCCAGAATGACATTTGTGGAACCGGGAATTTGGGGGGTTGGATCTTTTTCTTTCTCAGGGGCTGTTTTTTGTTGCTATGTCTCTCCACCTCCATGCGTATGTCTCGCCTCGTCATCTCTCATTTCTTCAAAGTGGTAGCTCCTCGGTCCATCGGTCCACGGAGCGCAGGAGGAAAATGGGTTGTAAAAACCAGGTAGTTCCATGTAAGTGCGCTACCTGATGCCTCTTAGAATATGTACGTATGCATGTACATATGTATATTACATACATATCATCAATGTATATTCATATATATATATATACATAGATGAGATGTATGAATATATACAGTATACATCAGCTATCAACCAGCCATTGGTTGAAAAAAACAAACTCCTACTAAACATAAAAAATGATTTTAAAAGAAGAAAAACTTCCACCTGGACACTCGAAAGGGGTGCCAAAATGGATGGGTTTCAGGGTGCCATTTTTCAGCAACCCCAAACCTGGTTTAAAACATCACCCATACCTACCAGGCTTGGCGAGTGACTCAAATCCCAGACGAAATTCCCGGAGGTAGCCTGGGCCGGTCTGGCAGGCGGCTGTTCCAGTGAACCCTTTCGGATGTTGAAGGCTTGGAATGGATTTAGAATCAGTACCTTCGCGCCTTCCTCTCGGGGGTGCCGTCCTTAAACCCGTAAGGGATGGTTAATGGACACCCTGAAACGGAACCATGAAAGGCAGCCCGAAAGGAAGGTGCTGGGATGTGTTGTCTCTAGGATTGGGGGGAGGAGTCGATTTTTTTGGGGCCAGAATATGTTTCCAGAAGATAAATCTAGAAGGGTGTATTCAACCCATTTGAAAAACAATAGTCAAATTGGATCATTTTCCCGGGTAGAGGTGAAAGTAAAAAATCTTTGAAACCAGTACCCAGTCATTGTACATAAAAAGTAACCCTTCAAAGCAAAAAACTTGCTCTGGACAAGGTAACTCCATTGAAAGCCCGAGCTTTTTTTTGGTATATACCTTTAAAATGTACCATTTCCACACGAAATACATCTTCAAATATTTCGTGTTGCAATTCCAGTTTGCTTGGAGGGCATCTAATGCACAATGCGGACGCTACCAAGAGGCTGTTGCCGGACAATTGGCCCTTTCTGAAGCACATGTCTTCCATCCGCAGTTCTCGATGCCTCACGTATTCCTGGGAGCAATATGAAAAAACACGGTGTTTTACACAAAACACAACCAGCAGCAACAACAAAAACAGTTGCTCAGCCTAAAGGTTAATTGGTGGTTTGGGGCCCGGTGGTTTGGATATTTGGGATCCCTTTATGAAAGGGATTTCTACTTAGGGGTAGCCCTAGAATCCCAAACCACCGGGACCCAAACCACCAATTTACCATTAGTTGAGTTGCAATTACATGGGCAATAATATAAAAAGATACATATATATATATATACATATCGTAGTATATAAAATATAAAAAGCATAATATCAAATAGTTCCCAACACCTGAATGTTCAAAACAAAAATCCCAAAACCAACATTTTCGGTAGTTAACGACTCACGACCATGGTATCCAGGATTCAAAGCCATTAGGACCCAAGAGCTTGTAGAAGACAATCCGATCGTATCCTGAAACTGCAGGGATTTGTCTGGTCCGACAAAAAAAAAACATCAGAAACACCTGTTGTTCCAACACCTGGAGATGGTTGCTTTTTAGGTACAAATTTGGTTGGTCTAAAACTTGAAAAAGATTGGTGCCAAAAAGAGGCTGTAGATTTGGAAGTCACATCATAATCACTGGAATGCAATTCCCCTCTTCGCCGAACAATGGCCAGCCTTCTTGCGGGATAAGCCGGTTGCTTCATAATCCCCCTATGTGACTTGATATGAATAGAGCAAATGTCACTAGTTGACATGGCCGCCTAACAATACATGTGCCATGGTCAAAAGTCACTATATAGAGAATGCTCATCCCACCTTTCGGGAATCCTTATAGTTGGTATACGAACTCCTACTACTGGGTTGATAACCATCCCTACCATAGGAAAGCAATAGGAGTTTAGACTCACCTGTGTGCACATATGGTTAGATCTTGGGATACTCACCCTTCAAAGCAACAGTACCGAATGAAGGTTTAGGTGCAGATCCCCAGTCCTTGTGGTGACTGCTACTGGGTGGGGGAAACATCCTAAAATACGTCCCATACTCTCCCTTCGATCATGAACGAACAATGTAACACTGGGTATTTTTGTCAAGTCTCCAAAATGGCCACTTGAACAAATTCCCAACACCCGAATTTTCCGGTCATTCTTGGGGACTGATTTCCCCCGGAAAGGCAAAAAATTACTTACGAAGACTGCTACCGAAGGTGTCGCGAATCGCTCATGTTTTCATTGACTTTCAGGCTGGGTGTTTTATCCAACTGGAGCAAGGGAAACAAAACCCCAACATGACATGAATCATGAACCATTATATTGCTTGGTTCATAGAAAATCCTTACAAAGGCTCATTATGATACGTACATAACGAGCTGGCATGATACTGCAAAAAAAGGCAGACAACCATGCATTTGGCCACTCAGCTTTCCAATAGTATCCTAAGAAAAAACTTGACAGTGACTATTACACCAGGGCAAAGTAGACGGCACAGTTACCACGTATTGGTTTATATAAGCCCTGTATTAACCTACCTTTTGGGGGACGGTTAGCCATGTACTTTGACCATGGGGTACATTACAAACAGTTTTCGGGCGAGAATGAGCATCCTGGCCGTGTTTCAAAACTCACAAAAGTTCCCCAGGTCTTCGTGGTGCGTTCATGCGGACCTTTCGCTCTCTGCGTTGTCAGTTTTATTTGGATGTATGCATTGTCCATCCAACTTTACGGTGAGCATCCACCTCCCCCGAAGCTTAACATAGCCCCTGAAAAATTCCCATCGCAGAAGGAAAGGCGAACGTCTTTCAACCATCATGTTTTGAGGGGTTCCAACTTGCTATGGAAAAACGTCACGCAAATTTACCCTCCAGGAAACTAACATATCCCCCCAAAATGGCATTTTGAAGATGATTTTCCTATTCCCCAGGTGGGATATGTTAATCCCCTGGAGGGTCAACATCTCTCTGAACCATCTTTTGAAGCATCATTTTCCCCAACGACCCTCCATGGCTTTCTGTCAAGGCTCGATCATATGGTCCACGTAAACGTTTCCAAATGATGTGTGGATATTTAGGATCATCTGTGACCTCAGGTATACCCATCACATGAGTGAGTGAGTGAGTGAAACTCGAATCGCTCAACCTCAACAAAGCCCGAAAATGGCCATGAACCATTATATTGATTGGTTAATAGGGATCCTTAAAATGGCTAATTGTCATCCCTATATATAATATCCCTATATAACTGGGTAGTATAACCCCCTATATACAGCAAAAAACCAGGGTTTTGGTTGGTCACTGTTCACCTAGGTGTTTATCATATGCAGGATGACACTGGCAGGTAAGATAGTGTCCAGGACTGAAGTGCAGTGAGATGAGCAATTTCAGACTACAACTACAGAAGTCATGACCTGCGTTCCAGCGTGTACGTGGGTCTACTCGATGGAAAATCCCTCATTTCTCAATAGGACATACATCTTCATCCGTTGGTCCGTTTTCCGTTGATATGTTGGTCTACTGAAGTATTGTCTACAAAACAGGGTTTAAGTTCGAGCCCCTATATAGTTTTTGGTTTATTGCAAGCATATACTCAACGGAATCTGTACAAAGGGGTCAAGTGGATGCAAAGCCCAAACATTATACGTTATACCCACTTGAGAGCATTGGGTGATTAGTCCTGTTTGGTGGAGGTACTGTTGATGGAAAGAATCCTGCACCAGTTGCTAGGTAATTTATCCCATTATTTACCAGGCTTTGTACATCCCAAATGGTGCAGCATTTCTTCCATCAACAGTATATGTTTCGGACCAAGGGCCCTTCATTCTACACCTTCAAAGTAGATGTAAAATGATGTTGAACCAAGTCCAGTTGGTATCAAGATCCATCAACCAATCAACCAACCCATCAAACCAACCAACACCCACACCCAGCGGCTAGGATGTCCCAGGAAGTTAGTAAATGGTTAGTAAATTGGTTATAACCTACTTATAAATGGAGGTCATTGGGCTTGTAAACCATCTTACTAACCATTTACGAACTGGGACATCCACCTGGCTCTTGAAACCATCCATGACACCCATACCAAAGATTGTCCATCTTCCAGTGGTGCTTCAGGTAACTCGCAGGATTGTGTTACTCCCAAGCCCCGCCACACGAAGCACGGTTTGCTGGGATCCGTTAAATTCAGCCAATAGCGCATACCCCTGTCGTTGCTGGTGATTTGCTTAGAGGATGGGCTCCCAGGACTTGGTATAGTAAATAACTATAATCAACTATTTAATAACTATATATATATAATAACTATATATATACACATATTGTTACTAAGTCCCCTAAAATCAGGTTGTCCCACAACCCCTTCCTTACATGGCCGAAAAAAAAAGAAAAAAAGTTATGCCTTGGAAATGGGACCCTCCCATCCTAACCACTGAAATTTCGTCCTGAGGTTCCCTTTAAGAGTTGGTCCTTGACAAGGCTTCCCCAAGCCGGACCGGCTTGAACATGGAAAGTTTTCCCATTTTTGGATGGCCGAAAATATCCATGGGCTTTTCACTGGGGTTATAACTTCCCCAAAAGAAGTGGAACAACTGGTGGGATTTGGTCCCCAACCTTGATTGAGATTCTTCACCGTTCTTTGTTGGGTTGGTTCCAAGGTGAGATTCTTTTTCGGAATGTTCCTTTGGGCGAAAGTGGTGTTTTCTAAGATCTTCAAAGATTCTAGTTTATAGAATCTGTAAGTACCTCGTGAATGATGAGCGGCGACTTTTTGACCATTTCCTCCATTCCAACAGTGAAATCTCAGCAAAAATGAGTGCATTTCCCAGTGATTTCCGCTACACACAGGAAAAAGAAAACGATCCAAAAAAACACCAAACAAAAAAAAGTCACACCACCGCCAACATCTCCAACATCCGCACCAAAAAAATCCATCCAAGAACACCTGCCGTTGGCTCCTTTGGGCTCCCAACTCCAGATGTTAAAAAAACAAAAAAAAAAAACGGAACACTCCCGCGGCACCTCAACTCCCACATGCCCCCTTGCACCCGTATGAGCTCTGGTGTTTTTTCGCCACCCCATTCCACACGCCACACGCCGTCCAACAAACAGGCATGACGATGACTGCGCAACTTCATCACGCCCGTGGTGACGAACCTCGGCAGTCAGCTTTCGCGGTCGTGGGGTGTTCCTAGGCTTCCAGACACCTTGGTTGGAGGTATTTGGCCCCCAAAAACATACCTAAAACACCAAACCTCAGGAGGTATTTGGAAGACTAGGGTATTGAAAAGAGATTTTTGTTTCCGGGAAAACCCATGGCTTGTTCCCTTTCCCAGTACTAGTCACCACCCAAGTAGGGGATTCCTCATGGACCTATATTTGACACTATTAATGTTTTATCCGAGAAAGATTAATTTTGATCAAGGACCTCTCCCAGAATTCGTAAGGTGAACAAACCCAAGTTCGTCGACTACCAGGACTTCCGTAGAAGTCAACTTCTGGCCTTTTTCAAGCCCCCATCCAAATCATCACTTCCCCGAAAAAAGAAAGTCAACCATGTACATATATAATATATATATAAATCTTTTGGATCACCTATCTAAATGATTTTGACCCCCCCAGAAAAATCGCCCACCCAAAAAAAATCACCCAACAAAAAAAAATCAGGGGCGACAAAATGCCACACCGAGGCAACATGAGATCCTCCGAGAATTGCATCACAATGCGCCAGCGCTCCGATCCGTACCATGTGGCTGGAGACCAAGTCAGCTCTCCATGGAAGGTACCTCAACTTGGGTTCCCACCCTCCAAGGGGATGGTGGTAACCCCACCAGGGGCGACTTAAGCAGAAGCAACCCCCCCCGGCTTCCCTCCCTGTAACACTAAGTAAGTGGGGAAAATGGTAGGTAGGTAGTGATCGTAACGAATTCACATGTACGCAAAAATTTTTCAGGCCTCTTGCATGGTTTTGTTGGTCTTAAACGGTAGGATATAGGCGGTTAGTTTGACATGATTGCCATATTAGTACTCATTCGCCATGTTTGCCAGGAGCAAGCTACATTAGGCTTAGAGTAAGGGTTGGTTTGGTGGTCATGCGACTTCAAGTGTGGCTTCAAAATACCCCAGTGTGAGATGTGGGAAGTCTACAGTAAGCACAGCACCTCGATCCCCATGCGAAAGGGATTGATATCACCTCACCGCTAAATTTGCCTAAAATAGTAGGCCACCAAAACAAGACAACCATTTTTTCAAACCATTCGGAAGGAACTTGACAATCCAACCCATTCGTTCAAGCAAAACATCACAGTGGCATATGGTGAATCTTATATGATGTGTATATAGCAAATATATATATATATATAGAGAGAGAGAGAGATATTTGTGTATATATAAACAAAAATCAAATTGTGTTTGTTCATATACATGTCTAAAGTACCAACTTCCAATTCATCCCTCCAAAAAAAGTCATGCTCAACAATCACCTCAGTTGTGTATGATGTCGAGCTTCGACTGCCACCGTGCCAGAAGGTCTTCTCAAAAAACCTTGGGGATCTTTGGCACCAAACCCGGCCCACTAACAGTGGAGTTTGTGAAGGTTTATAGGGCCCCTTCATAAAAATGAACAACTGATTATTATTTCACTGTTAGTGGGTGGGGGATACCCCCAACACAAATTCAAATGTTTGTGTGAAGAAAAGCAGGTTTGTTATTAGTAACCATACAAGTTGAAGTCAAAAAAGTGTGTAATACCGTACTGTATTACCTCATGAAGGAGAAAAAAAGCACATGCCAAGTGCGTGAATCATGCTGGCCGAAGCCCACCTTTGTTACCACCATAATCCTCCCCCTTAGTTTTTCTTACCATCACTTTCCATTATACTGGTTGTTTAAGTTTAGTAGCGATCCTTGTAATGGTTTATGACAATCCCTTTAATTGACTGGGTAGTACAATCCCCTATATACCCTAAACAACCAGGGGCCCTTTTTTCATTGCTCACATCGGAACTTTCGGTCTTTCGGAAATTTCTTCAGTCTCGAAGAGTTGGAATCCATGCGCCTTGCACTAGTGTGAGAAAAAATCATTTGAAGCAAAAAAATCCCAGCATTTACAACTTTGTAGAAAAGCAACGCCAATCATCGTACTGAGAAACATCAATAAACATATCTTCAAAACCAACACCAATCATCCTGAGAAAAAAAAATGGTAAAGCAATCAAGCTGTGAAAAACCAAGACTTCCCATTGCCAAAAATTCCCATGGGCAAATTTTTTGGGAAACACAAAATACTCCAAGGTCCACAACCCCACCACAACCACCAACCCCACCATTCTCCCCAGCACCCATGGTTTTTTCTTTCATCAAACCCTCCGGTGGTCACACCATGGCACTTTTTGCCCGGTGGATGGGTTCCATTATCCAAGACCAGCCCTGCAAAGGGACACCGTGCCGAGCTGTGACCTTGGAAGAGCGAGCTCCAGACCAGGTTGCGTGGCGCTGAGTTGGTTGGAAACTTGGGGGGGTACCCCAACTTGGAGGATGGGGAGGGTCCCACTTACTTGGAGGATCATCCCAGGACTTGTAAGTACTTAGTAACCCCCATTTGTAAGCCATTTAGGCCATTTGGAAAGGGAATAACCCTACTTAGGGGACTTACTAACCATGGTTATTAACCACTTACTAAATGGGATGATCCTCCAAGTAGGGGGTTACAACCCCGATTTATAACTAGATCAACCCTGCGGATATGGGGGACTTAAGAAAACGTCATCAACCACTTGGAAACTGGGATGATCCTCCAAGCACCTGGGATGATTCCAATGGCAAGACCGGCACAAAGCCTTCCCTAAAACTAATAGCCAAAGCCCCTGTTTTAATGGATGGTAGACAGTACACCCACAAAAGCCCCTGAAAAGTAGGGTTTGGAAGACTAGTTTCCTTTCTTTTTGTGTTTCGGTCACGTTGGATGTTTTCCTGGCGATGGAGAAGCAGTCGGAAATTTCCTGTCAAAAACACTGGAAAATAAGTAACCTCAAGTCGAAGGAAAACCGCGCTAAAATTGAATAAATCAACCTCCAATCTAAGATGTAAGAATGGTGGGTTCCAACAAATCTCCAACAGGACCCACTGAACGGACCCCTAAACCTGAGTATCTAATAGCCCTGAAACTTACTTAGGGGTCCGTTGGTAAGGTCCCATTCGATATTTGATGGATGGGTAGTGTGTTTGATCAGGAGGAGCTATCATGTTCTAGTAGAGGATCCAGGGATCCCAATCTTAAACCTTCACTTCTTGGGAAGAGAAACTCGCATCTGAACCTACTTCGTGGCAAAAATGGTAGTGATAGTAGAGGTAACGATTGTTGTAAGATGGGTTATAACTATAATTAACCCCTGCAAGTTGGTGGAAAGAAGTCCCCTAAGTCCGCTTTTTTTTTTAACAAAACCCACCTTCCCCAACTAGTTACTAACTACCATTGGCCACGATGTATAATTTGGAATTTTGGGTATGGAAGCAATTCCCAGACTTTGTTGTGTGGTTTCATTCGGGGCCCGGCCACACACTCCCCCCGGGTTCACAGGTTTGACCGGTTTGACCTATGATTCTCCGCTCATCTTGTGGGACCACCTTTCACCCCTCGAAAACTACCAGTGTTGGCCCCCTTTGAAAATTAGGCCTAAAACGCACCACCCATTTTTCAAGTGCCATGCTAGGTTTCAGGCAACATCAAGAAAAACCTCAACCGTTCGGGGCCGAGGAACTGATATATGCTGTCCTTCCTTCAAAATGAAAGGATGCAAAGCCCACCTTGGGCGTTAAAGGTTGGTCGGCTCGGATCATGTTGGTTTACGGTAAAAAAATTCACCTAATTACGTGCAAGATTTTAAATATATATATTTTCTAATAAATGAATGTATATATAGTGTGTATATATATATATGTGATGTGTATATATTTAAATCTATATGTATATATGTGTGTCACAATATTTATGAAATCAAATTAGTTGTTTAATGAAATTTGATTAAAACTTCGATGGACGAAGGTATGTGGCTACTATAGCGGTAGTTTCAACCGTTGAATAGTAATCTACCACACAGATTGGTCATTAAGTGTTATTTTGATCCCCCAAAGGGTAAATAGAAGAAAAGAAGACACGCATGTCATTATTTTCAATAAACATTTGAATAATATTGGGAAACTCCTTTTTATAACAAGGAAAAAAAAACGCTACTGACTGCAATTAGTGTCATGTTGTCACACCCATAACCATCAGAACCATTTGCCAAAGTCTTAGGTTACAACCATCTTAAAACTTCAGGGGGGTGTACCCTACTTGGAGGATCATCCTAGTCAGTAAGTGGTTAATAATGGATGCTCCTCCAAGTACTAGGATGATCCTCCAAGTACTCAACCCTTCATTCAGCAACGGACCTCGCTATGACTCCTCAACACGAAGATGCTGCCGTCCAAGGCGGACAGGTCTTCGCTGAGGAAATGGATCCTGCAAAGCCGCAAGGTGTGGCCGGCTTGGAAGGACGGATGTGGTGGCGTTAAAGGCCGAAAAAAATTACAGACTTGGAAAAAAAAGTGTGTGTGTCTTTTTTTAGGGAGGATGATTTGAAAAACCTTTTTTGCTTTTGATTGCACGAATGCGGGTGTTTGGGATTTGTGTCGTGTTTCAGATATGTTGAATGTGGGGAAGTGTTTAGACAGCAGAACACCAAGAAATTGTTTAAAACAGTAGTGAGGAGCATGCATCATCCCAAAAAAGAAACAGAAATTCCTTGAAATGATGGCGTCTTCTATTTCGAAGTTGTTTCCCCTGTTTGGGAATGTTTAAAATAGTGATGCAACCCACATGTAGGGAGGATTGTGTTCAGCATGTCCTATGCATTTTAGTTTGTTTGTTGACAAACATTTTGAGACTAAGAAATCTACAATCACAACTGAAAGCCAGCCCCTTCCAGTTGAGAAAAAGACATGTCTATCTTGCCTACAATTACAATGTCCTTACCATGTTTGCTATATATTGGGCCCTGCCAAAACACTAAAAATCACAGTGGAAATCGTGAAGGTTGAGAATTCACCAAGGATTTGGCGAGACCCCCACGCTATACATCATTCTGAAATGCTTCGAGCCTTTGAAGTTACCATGATATTTTTTCCAGAGACATCTTCCAACTACTATGTTTTCAGGGGCAAACTGATGGGTTTCAGGGAGTGTAGGTTGTTGAGCAGGCTGAATCGACAAGCGGACCCGTCCTTTTTCCAGTGCGGGACATCTGCAGTGAGAAGAGGCTCACGGTTTGACGACAAAGAGGACAGGGTCTCTCCTGATCAAGTCTTACAAGGTGGGCCCCTACCAGTGAAATCCGATTAGAACCCCTATAAATGGCCTGATAGATGGGTAACTAGTTCTACATATAGTCATAGGGATATTAACCCCATTTACAACTGGTAGGGGCCAACTTCGCAAGAACGTGTTGAAAATATGCTGTACCCATCTAGGCCATCTACACCTAATCCATACACTCTGGAAACCAGATTTTTTTCACCCTATCTTTTTGTTAAAATGATTTTTTGGAAAACAACGGCTAACCACTCAACAGCTACTCTCCCTAAATCGAACAGCTACTCTCCCTAAATCGAACATATCTCCTGAGTTTTCCAACCATCAATTTCCAGGTCAAAACCTGCCAAAAGCTGGTCCTTAAAGTTACTGTACCCCAACAAAAGTAACTTTTGATTTTTGAATACAGTATGTCCCAGGAAATCACGAGATATCACGAAAGACTTGGCGCAGGAGCGGGAAAAAACTGAAATTTCGCTGTTGATGGTTCAGAAATCCAGCTACATCAGTGAAACCCGTCGTAAATAGTGGGATAAATCCCAGCCTCAAGTGATAAGCCGGATTCCTGAACCATCAACTCAAGTATCTCCAAACAAAAACACCATTTTGTTCAGAAAATCGAAAGTCGCAAATGGTAAAGGCAGCATTTTTGTTCGAATCCTCCTTTCCACCAAGGCGCCGTAGGATCACCAGTTTGACAAGCAGCCAAGGCATTTTCGATGCAATGACGACAAAAGCTATGACCACAAGGTGTAACGACTTGAGATCCCTGTGGCAAGGCTGGGAGTTTTGAATGAGTAAGGGTTGAAAACCATGAAATTCTTAAGAATTCATAAAATTTCACCATGTTTTTTCTAATTCTCTAATTTTCCTTAATGCTTTTCTATGATTTCTCTAGGAATTCCCTAAGAAATCTCAGTTTCTTGGGAAACCCTCCTCACCTTGGCCCCCATTCGCATGAAGGTGGAAGGTTGATACAACCGTTGATGGCAACCAGAAATCCGGGCAAACTCACCAAGTTGAGGTGTAGGTAGTTTATCTACCATTACCCCCCTGGAATCTAAGATAGATACCCAAAATAGCCATGTTTGAAAAGATATATATATATACCTAAAAACCCATCATTTTGGGTATCTATGTTAGATTTCGGGGGTGTATTTACAGGGTAAATAACACCATCCAACCCATCTGATATGGTAGATATCACATTTTTTTCTACCACGGGTTTGGTGTGGCACCATCCCAGGTGGGGATGGGATTTCTGAACCACCGAGGTTTAGGTGTGTGGCTTGTTTAACCTTCAGGAATATCAATGGATTTTTTCAAGTTCGAACGTCAACAGGTGGTAGGTATACACCGCAGAAGATTAAGATGGAACCTAAAAACCACCCAATTGAAAGGGAAAATCATCTTCCAAGCCATCATTTTCAGGTTCCATGTTAATCTTCCAGGGTGTAATCACCCAATTGACAATACCCCTTTTTATACCAGGTATAGTCCTTGCCTTCGTTTGGGGCTGAAAACTAATCCCTACCACCAAGTATCAGAACCACCAATAATGCCTTGAGAATAGGTGTTTTAGAATTAACCAACCCAGTGAAATGTGGAAAACACTTCGAATCGTTACCTTAAAAGTCCTATCAAAATATCCTAATTCCTATGGCGATTTGGGTAGTACCACTCCAGGGACTTCCCTGTATTCCTTGAGGGCAAATTGAGAATCTGATGATTCCACAAAGCAAATCAAAAAGAAAACAACAATTACACGAGTTTACACCCCCGAAAAACTAACATGACACCTGAAAATGGACCCTTGCTTGCAGAAGGAGATTGGAAAACATCATTTTGGGGTGTCTATGTTAGGTTTCGGGGGTGCAATAACTACACGGCAATTTTTTGGAGAAGACATATATTGGGAACTGCCAAATCAATTTCATTCATCTCTACAAGGTGTGCCCCTACCAGTTATGAATGAAATTTTTGACCCCTATAAGTAGGGGTGAATGAATCACCCCAGTTACGCATTTCGTTTCGGCCATTTATATGGGCCCCATAACTCCATGTATACCTGGTGACCTGGCACCAACTTATGGTACACCAAACATTCCTCCACATTCCCCCCACAAACAGAACGTGGGTTTTGAATTCTCAGGGTTTTTTTTCCGTAAAGTCTAGTACAACCTTTATTTCTGCAAAGAGTTTGTACATATGTTGGTTCCCTCTTATGATAGGTGTTGGTTGTTCACCGCATCTGAAAATCGAAAAGAGCATTTATCAGCTTTTCCGTGTGAACCTGTCCCTGAACTTCCTAGAAAAAAGGCCGATCATTCTAAGCCCCTCTTTTACAGGTGATGGTTTAAAAAACTTTGACGTTTTGGGATGAAAATGCCCCAGAAACGACTGCGGACGAGAGAGAGCGGGTACGCTTCCCCAGAGAAGCATTCCAATGCCATATCCATGCCATCTTTTCTCCCCCCCCAGTGAATCATTGTAATATCCCGGGCCATCTATTCTCACCCGGGAGTACTCTGAAGATCTCGAATTCTTCAAAGACAGCATAATCCAAATCATCTCCAATTGGGCTCTCAATCTTCAAAGTATAACCATCCCATCCCATAGCATCCATGTAGGTAAATACACCATACATGGATGGTATGGGAATTGCATCCCCCTGAAAACTAACGGCTTTTTTCCACCTAAGGCGCTCGAACCAGGAGATTCCGAACTTGGAAATCTGTCCATGTTCAATTTTCAGGGTATATGTGTGAATTTGAAGGGAATATGAAAGACCATATCTAGTTGCTGGTTGAACCAACCCTTTTGAAAAATATGCTCGTCAAAATGGGTGGAAAATCTTCCCCAAATAGGGTCGAAAATAAAAAATATCTGAAACCACCAACCAGATATTACACGAGTCATTCTATTACCAACCCAAACTTCATGCACTATTATTTGCGAACAAATCCCTCAAAATTACGATACACTTGCTGCTTGTTTGATCCCCGTAATATGGATATAATTTTACGATCCACCAAATGGAAGCCGCCCTCTTCCAAAGGCGGCCCCCTCCCGCGCCTCATCGAAAGGTGCGAAACAAATGGGACATTGATATTCCTGCAATGTTGGAAAAAGGTGTTCATCGCTGACCGTTTCTTCCGGGACACAAACCCAACATCAGCGAAACACCCTGAAAAAAATCGTGCGAAAATGGTGATCCAAAACCCATCACCTTGAAGGAAAAACCCATCACCTTGAAGGAAAATCCCATCACCTTGAAGGAAAATCTGAAATCATCGCCCCACGAGTTCCGTGCAGGCTTTAAATCGCTGGTTTTTTTGAAGACTTTTTGGTGGAAAAACCCTGTCATGTTTAGCCCCTCTTTTAAGGTGACGTAAAGCAAACCCTTCAACAACCTCCCCATCAGCGACATGGGAAACTCTCAAATACCTTTAAAAAATAAGTGCAAATACACACAGTGACGTCGGCCCCAAAAATCTTTATTCATACACATTCTTCATTTGCATCTATTACTCTCATGTTTGATGGTTTTAAATTACACCCTGGACTTCCGGAAAAAAAACACAATCAAGAAAATCCACTGAAAAACTTCACTCTTCGTTTCAAAACACCTGAACACCTCACAATAAATACAAAAAAAAACGGCCCGACCAACGTTGCATCGACCAAAAACTCATCGCGAAAAAAAACAAAGCTGCAGTGCCCCAAGGGGGTGCTTTGCATGGATGACGTCCCGTTGTTGGATGCTTCAGAAATCCGAAAAAAAATCACCCTCCTTAAACACTCAATGAGAAACCGGTGTATTCACCTACTAATTTACCCTAAAAATCAACTATTGTTTCATAAAGCTGATTGTTGATCATATTTTTTTACTGTCCTCAACTGGTTAACTTGGATTTCTTTCGAATGAACAATATGACTCATGAATCGGCGAAGTTTTACCCTTCCACCAAAGATGTCCACTTCTACTTGTAAAGGGGGGTTATGACTCATGACTGTCTGTCCGGAAACTGAAAATGTACATATCTTCTTTACCAGCCAACCACATTGCAAGGGATTCACCACTACCATCCCTTTCTTGAAGCTTTGTTAAACTGATCTTCATAAAACACACAAATTTATGTCTTCTGAAGTCGGCTTTGGATGTTTGGATATTTAAGCTGGTCAATAGTCAGGTCCCAAAAAAAAAACAGAAAGATGTTTCCAAACATACTCAACACCAAAACATGGTAATAAATAGATAGTGAAACCCTCGTTTTTCAAAAAAATCACCACAAAATCAAAACAAACCATCATCACAAAAGGAATCCATAACATCTTAGTCACGGCTCAGTGTCGAAAATCACTCAAAGGTGGATTCTAGGGGGTGACTTTCATGGTGCTTAGGTCGTTTTTCTTTGTGTCAAAAAACCTTCCTTCTAAACTAACATAGCCATGGAAAATCCACCATTTTGATGGTATTTATCAGAAAAAATGCAGATTTTCTATGGCTATGTTAGTTTACCGGAGGATACCAACAACTCGGGGAAACAACTCTCAACGACGAAAACTTCCAACCCTACCGGCATTCGGAGCCTCCTCTCGTTTCTCGGCCATTTGCTCCGCCTGAATGCATCTTTGTCGAGGATTTTGCTTAGTACTTTGGGAATCATCCCAGTTAGTAAGTGGTTAATAGCCATGGATGTCATGGATACAGTAGCCATAGTTAGTAAGTCCCCTAAGTGGGGTTGATCTAGTTATAAATGGCGGATGTAACCCCCTTAAGCACGTATCCTAAGTGTGGCGATCCTCCAAGTAGTCACCCAGGTATGACTTTTTCTCGTAAAAACAGATGTAACTAATTAACAAATCTGGGTTCCTTTCTTTGCCGATCTTTGATAACTGCACCTCCAAAATCCTACCTTCCCTAATTTTTTGCGACAATAACAAGTTGACCATTCTATTTTTGCAATATCAATCAAGCTTGAGGTATTTAATGTTTACAAATCCTATCTAGTTTCAACTCATGGTTAATTGGTGGTTTGGGGCCCGGTGGTTTGGATTCCTGAGATCCCCGAAAATGAAAGGGATTGTTACTTTGGGGTATCCCTAGAATCCCAAACCACCAACCTAAACCACCAACTAACCACCTACAAAGTGGGCCCCGTCTATAAGCAGGGGCCATAACTTCACAAAAAAAAATACCGGTGAAAAAAAAAACAGCTAGAAACCCAGGAGTTTTCTCAGCCATATAGTGGTTATAACTAGATATTCAACAACTAGTAGGGGTCCATCTTGTGTGATTGGTAACGTTTCTCCATGTCCCTCGGAGTATCCTTTCACGGCACTTCCATTCGATTCGTTTTTTTTTCATCCACGCCTTGTCGAAGGTTCGAACACGATCGACGTCACACCATAACAGCCTGCAGTTGGGCTTTAAACTGCCTTCCTTGATAAAGTGTCTGAAATTCAACGAAAAATCAAACCAATGGTTCCTTTTTGTTGAGAAGACACACCAAAAAACATTGATTTTGAAAAATGTGTTAATGCTCCCTTTTTTTCTATGGCAACTTATAGGGAGCACAAAATTAGAAGAAGAGGTTTGCATGTTGTTATAAACATTATGTATTTTGGAAAATTAAGGATTGATTTGGACTTCTGCTTTTTTTGTGGGATTTGTTTGTCAAAAAAAAAAGAAGCTTCTAGAAATCTGAGTTTCACCCGCCTGAAACTCAGGGCTTCGTTGGTTCTTTCGTGCTTTAAGGTTGTTGCTTTGCCAGGTAAATGCAAAGCTTTGTAGGTATTGTTATTATTTAAGAAATGACATCCTTTAACTAGTGGTACCCCCAGAAATTTAACATATAGATTGATAAAAAGTCTTTCCTGGTCAAAGATTATCGAGATTCGGCGACCATTACCCAGCACCTGAACAAGTGAAACAACCATTTCAAACTGGTTGGAGTTCCAGGTGCAATTGCTGTTCCCTTTGTCATTGGAGTCTAAGGGTACCTGCTGATTCCTGGGGGAAACGTAACAGCGTAGGGGGGTACCTGGTACCCTTAGATGCTTTTTGGGAATGAATTCTTCGCCGTCATAAAATCCTCCATACGAATCAATTGAAAGGTCAGAAGTTACATGAAGGCCCGAAAAAAATGACACCATGAACCTTATTAAGGCTGTTTTGGGACTGGGGTTTCCCTTACATAAGCCTTTACATACAGCTTATACAGGTGAGTACCTCCATTTTAGGTACCTGAAAATTTTGATGAATAAGATTATATTCAAAATTCCAACCAAATTTTTCGGTTGGTTGAATCAAAATTCCACAGGATCCCAGGAATTTACTGTACGCTCCCCAAAAAAGAAGGTCCAAAAATAATGTGGATCCTATACGCTCCCACTTTGAAACCTAGCTGAACAAAATGAACATAAGAAACCGAAACCAAGGGTTTCTTAGGCTACATTGCTTCTTGATCTTCACCATTCACCAACATATTTCCCCCCAAAGAAAACCACCCGTTCCTATAGGTTTCCCCGTTTACCCAAAACCCCCCAACTCCGACCCCCCAAAACACCATGTCGAGATGCTCCGGCTCTGCACCATCTTGGAATCTCACCAAAAAGGGCCTGTCCTGCAAGGAGAAAGTGACGAGAAAATGGCGGAGAATTCCAAGGAAGAACATAATGATCAAAAAAAATTCATGGAAAAATTCATGGAAGTATATATACCACTCGGGAAAATACCGGAGTCTACACTACTTACTTCTTGGCGAAACACCCCAAACTCACCCCAAACCAACTCCCCCCCAAAAAAAAGGCACCCAAACAGGTCCTGATCCCCATCATCGGCGAAGAGTTGTCCCCAACGCACGTAGCGGAGCGCATTTTCCTCTTGGTTTTGCATCGGGCCGTTGGTGACCATGACATAGTCACCCACGCTGGGACGTGGCCACGACGTGCCCATGGCCGAGGCTGATCCTACCTACTAGGAAAAGGTGGCTAAAAAAGGAAGGAACAACTTTAACTAAAGAGTCGGGTAAAATATAGGATGCTGCTTTTGCTAGAAAGTCATCTTACCAAAAAGTGAAACCCTTCATTGTGTGTGCGTGGGCAGAGCAGTCGTCATAACAATGACTAGTTGACTAGTTGTTTTTTCTAGATGCCCTGGTAGGAGGAGATCAAATCCGAACAAAACATCTCTAAACTATAAGTTAAGTCATTGCCTGGAGTATATAATGGCATTTACACCAAAAAAAAATAGCACGGAACTGTCTTTGAACTTAAAGCTCTTTTTGCTGGCGACAGGGATCTCAGATTTCTCAGAAATAAATTTGCCAAGCGATTTGGTAGTTTTCATCTACTGTACACCCCCTAAAACAGACATGGAACCCCAAAAAATTGGTGGTGTGTAAATGTTTCTCTATTTTCCAAGGGAATATTTTCAGGTTCCATATTACAGTAGTTTCCAGTTGGTCTAAGTGCCATTCTCATTTCAATTGTTTTGGAACTTCAAGTCGTGAGACGCGAAAAATTTTCCTTGTTGGAACTGTCCTGCCAGGTTCTCTTGAAATACCTGGAAGGGAACTTAGCATCCACCAACCCATCAACTACTAAAGCCAAAATGGCTTTCACAGCACATCTTCGCATCTCTTCCCGCGATCTCAACCAAAAAAATGGTTGATGATACAGAAATCTCGTCAGCTTTTTTCTGAAATGAAACCTCTGGTCACTATATAGGCGGGTCAGGTACCTGGAATATTCCAAATGTACCCAAAGGTTTTTGTATTGTCGTCCGCAGCAGCGTGACCACAACCCGGGACCCGGCAAAAAAAACAAAGATGACATGTCTACCCTTGGCGGGTGCCAAGAAAGACCCATGACTTAGGTATCATTATCTTAATGTTCATTGTATGTTGTCTATCATGGTGGTAGATTTGGCCCTGAATCAAAGCCAAACCCTGGAAACCAATATTTAGATCCTTAGGTACCATCTGTGGCTTTGTTTCCTAAAATGTATAGGGGACAAATCTGCAACCTTGTCTACCCTGTGATTTTGAGGATTCTGGGGTTCTAAAGCGCTCCTCATTTAGGAAAAAACATCATCCTAGGCGACCCTAATCGCTCCCCCAATATCACAGGGTAGTTGTGGCTCTCACGAGCACATACCAAAAATTCATGAGCAAATGAGCTAAAAATATAAATTGAGTGGTATTCTTGCAAGAGCCAAATCACTTTTCTGTGGAAATCACTTTGTTGAGGACTCATAGGTTGGCAATACCATCTGGGCAATGTATTATTTAAATCCTTAACCTGAATGTTTCGGTCATTTTGGGGGGATTCCCTTACTTTTCACCACCATTTGCGGGTGACCGTTCCGTTCCCGGCGGGAGTTTGGGTCGCTATAAATTGATTTGCCTGATGACAACCCAAAGGCCAAAGCAATGACCCCAACAGCAATTTCCAAAACAAAGAGGCGAATGACTTGGTAGGAAAAATGGTAGGTAAGTCGGGTTGTAAGTTATAACTACAAACTTCACTCCTATAAGTTGGTTGAAAAAAGTCCCCTAAACAGGTGTGAGTTCTTACCCAACGCCCGCCTGACTGTAGGTTGCGATCACTACCATGAGCCACTAAGTACCAAAAATAATCAAAGTGCCCAAGGTGTGATTCACACAGATTCCAGAAAGTTCAATGCCTTCTTCCAAGAGCTCAAGTACACCCCAAAAATCTAACATAGATACCCAAAATGGCCATATTTTAAAGGGGTCACCTGATCCTAACCATCATTTTGGGTATCCAGCCGTTCTTTTTTTTCGGGGATATTGTAACCCTTGATTTCATTGTTGTACACCCATCCAGGTTATCTAAAACAACAGCATGATTTGAAGCCACCTTGGTGACTACAAATACACTCACTACAACTGACAAAGCCCCTGAAAATCAATGGGTGGAGTCGATCAAGTTTCCTTTGGGGCCTGGCCTATTTCCAGGATTTTTCACGCGCCTCGTAGGTTTCGGGGAGGGTAGTTACTAAGTTACATGCACAACCCATGCTTCAAGGATTTCCAGGGTAATTAAACATCATGTGTTGAAGCTTATGATGAAATTGTGGGTGTGTCATTTCACTCTATTCAAGGAAATTGTTCAACGAATTTACAAAGGTTACTGTAACTATAGTTTTTAAACCCAACTTACCAACAAAATGTTAAGTCAATATGTATGTACAACCTTGTAAAAACATAGGGAAAAAATCTGCATCTCTATAGGTTTTTTGGTACTTCATGTGTTTCATATATTTCAAATTTAATACACAGAAAATGCAAAAATCGTGACGTCCTGAAGCTCCGCCTGGTGCTTCTGTAGTGACATCCATCACCTTAGATGTAAAACAAATGGATTCTTTGGAAAATATATATATACCTGGAACCCAAATGACCCTTGTTTTGATTGGAAAAGGCCTTGTTTTGGAGGGTTAAAGCACCAAAATAGAGGACAAACAGGTTCCAGGTATATATATCCTTTCAAATGTTGCGATTTGGGGTATCTATGTTCAAATTTTTTGAGGGGCCAATTGGTATTTCCTTCCCACCCAGGATGCCATCGTTACCACCTGGATATCATTACATTTCGCATCCAAAGGGTGAAACCTTTTGGATGCAATAAGAAAGGTTGGGCCCTTGAGCATTCCCGAAGCTAAGGTCATGCCATTCTCATGGTGACGATGAAATCCTGGGGGGGTGGGGGGTAGATCCAAAAGATAACAATAAAAACGAGTTACACTGCGGTAAAACTAACATAGTTGTCCGCAAGATCCAAGAAACTTTGGATGGTATTTACCGGTAAACATGGGAAAATTCCGTGGCAAATTGTTAGATTACAGTACAGGAGGGTATACTGAAAACGTGCTACTCCAACCACATCCCAATTTTCGTCTAGCCAAAAAATATCCTGAATGAAGTTCATCTTCTTATTCCCGCCGAAAAAAGTTGGTTTTTTAAGTGTTGTCCCTTAAAAGGAGGAAAGACAAAACCAACAAAAAACAACTTACCATCTAGTAACCCTACATACCGTACCCAAAAAAAACTTCTTCCCCAGTACTTATTACTTTTCACGCCTTTTGGACTCTCAATTTTTGGGAGTGGGAGGTGGGAGCAAGGATGAAGGGCCCACCCCGCCTGGGAATACCTTTTTGCCCCCAGGAAATACATGGCCGGCCATTAATAAGGGGTTATGAAGTTTTTCATTGTTCCTAAATTAGGTCTTGCTAAGGGATTTCTTAGAAAAGTTCTATGAACTAAATACGACTTGGATCATATTTCTGCCACACACTTGTTTGTTGGATGGAAAAAAGGTTAAAGTGCCCTGCCCACTTCTTGAAAAAGGAAGATGATCTTCCATCTTGATGCAAAACAGCTTCAGAAAACAGACTAGATAGATTACCTCAATTTAGCTAAGTTTTTAATTATCATATCAATTAATTTAGAAGTCTGTGGAAATGCCCCTTAGAATGTCATCATTTCACTATCTTTTTTCAGCTTCCCCCCAGGGCATCCGACCCCGCCACATGAAGTGCCGATGGAACAGCAGAAAGTTCGCTCGGCCGAAAAAGTCGAAATGCTGCAGAGAGGATCGAAGGGTTTTTCTCGTGGAGCCACCGTGGTGGTCAGCGAGAACGGAATCACATGTGAATAAAATACTGCTGCTTGGAAAAAAAGGATCCTAACAACTAATAGCGAGAAAACTAGACATCATCTCTAGAATGGGGGTAGTAGGTAGTTGACAAAAATAATCTGTATGTACTTTGTGAAGGAAAAGACACCAGCTGTTGGCCAAAGCTTGTCATGATTACTTCGCCCCGAATCATGGTGAATCACCAGCTGACGAATTGATGCTTCGTAACATTGTGGAAAACTCTAATCTTTTACACATTCGGAATGTTGATGGAAGAAATCCGGCTAACCACCTGGGATGTCAAAAACCCTGTAAATAATGGAATGAAATACTTATCAACCAGTGCAAAATTTGTTCCATCAACAGTACCATGATTCATGATCAACTGATTCGGATGGATGAAGTCTTCAATAATATCAGTTTTGACCTAATAGTTCATGAGGTGACTCAAAAAAATGTGCCATTTCTGCAGTAATGTCTATAAATTGTGATGGTGGGTCCAAGACTTAAGCCCCACAAAGATGTCAACATGCAAAATCGGTGCTTCGCCGATGGGTGGTTTTTTGCTCGCCAACTACTGGCTAGTTCTATATTATTCCCCACCAAAAGAACCCTTACCTAGCCAAAGGACCATGAAATAAAAGTTTAAACTCTATATATGACAAATATGTTCTCCCCAAACGTTTAGTCAACATTAGCTATTGGCTGACTCAGAAGCCTTTTTCATTGGCATCTTTCACCTCATAGATACTGCCTCGACGTTGATTTGAATCAATGGCTACGAATCATCCGAAAAAAAAAAGGACCCCCCTGACCCCCAATAGTTTAGCAAATAGTTTGGAAATGTCCGCAATATCAAAGTGAAAGCCATCATCTTACATCTTCAACTTTTGTATGTTTTGGCGCAAAAAAGAAACATCTAAGAACAACATCCGTAAAGTTGCCATATGCCCTGTTCTTTTGCAAGTCTTTTTGCTGCAACATGGAGGTGGAAAAACTCCAGAAATGAACAATTAAGGATCCCGAATGAGCCATCAAAACAAAACCTCTTACTTTTCATTGAATCCTGGTTGTTTAATAGGGATCCTTATAATGGTTTATGAAATAGTCGCCACATAGCTGGGTAGGATTTCATCTTCTACCTTAAACAACCAGCATATTGAAGCCAAGTCTTTAGGATGTCTTGAACACCAATCTTGGAGAGCGTTTTGGAAAACCCATCATTTTTCAAACGGCAAAATTCCAATGGTTTTCTCACAATTCCTATAATGAAGGCCAACATAACTACGTTACCATGGCATATTACATACAATGTTTATAACCTGAAAATATCTCAATCAAGCCTCCTTTTTCGGAAAGCTGAAATCATCAAGCCTCTTCTCACTTTTTTTTCCGGTTGGTGCGTGGTATCGCAACTCGCACTGCAGCTCCACGGAGAGTTCTTTTTCATAGCAAAACATGAGGATTGGAACTGGTGAACAACGGATGTTGAGGTAAAAACTCACCTGGAGACACTTTAAGGTTGTCTATCTATCTTTAAAAGGACATGAATTTTGAATTGCCATCTTCACAAAACAAAAGTAGATGGAAAACAAAAAAAATGCCCGTGGTGTTTTTGGTGGATTGTCTTCTGTATGGCTGAACTGAAAAGTAGCTTTCCACAACTTGGCGCAGTCAGTTTACGGGAGTTGTATAACTCATAGGGAAAATGGTGGGAAAACCTCTTGGGATGGGGGCCCCTTAATAATCAACGCCATATACACTTTATATCACGTGGGTATTTACTGGGTATATCCCATTTGAAAGAGCTCCAACAGGGGGTTTAAACAGCGGGCCGGGCCCTCCATCCCACGGGTTTTCCCACCATTTTCCCTATGAATAACCCTTGCGAAAGGGAAAGATTGCCTTTCAAGCACCCAGGCGATGAGATGAAGAACAAATGGTCCACCAAACGTAAATGTTCACGTTTCCCCAAAATAGCCCTTTAAAAAAATCGAACTAGCCTTGGTTCCGAGATTTTTCTAAGTTGAAGATTTTCAGGTGCCCCCCTCAATTTATGTCAAATGAAGCCTTGAACACCAGATTTTTTCTAAGTTGGATTTTTTTTCGGTGGAACTTTCGCCTCAATTTATGTCAAGGGAAATCTCAATAAAATCGCAGGAGATTCTGTGGAGCAACTTCTCTGGACATAAAGGCCATTGGCTTGTGAGAAGCCTGGAACCCTAAAACAACCAGGTCTTGATGGTTGTTTCAATTGGATGATTTTCAAACCTTTACTTGGGAAATGGTTGGAAATCACCAAACATCCATTTGAAACTGGGTGTTTTTTTGGTTCCAGGAGGAAACTTGTTGGTTTGTCAAGCCCAGGGAAAGGGCTTGAAACGGTTGGCACTGCTTGCAACACGCAGAGAGCGTGGAAAGGGATGTGCAAAGCTTGGTGTTTCGGAGCGGTTTTGGTATACAAATGCCGAACTGGAAATGAAGACATGCCTATATTCATTAAATTGTCCATCAAAATTGGAATAAATACAAATTCATAGAAGATGGTCTGCATGTCAAAATGCAGAGGCACATCCTACAACACTGCTATACATCTTAGACATCTTAGGGTACACAATTGTTTATGCAATTGTTTACATGGTTTTGTCTTAACAAAATTCCTGGCTAGATATATGCATTGATTTCAATGTATGTATATAGAGATATACATATGTCAATACGTGTATATATATATATATCATTATATAGATAGCCCAAAAATAACATGAGTCCCTGCGCTTGCAAGCAAAGACCATTCGTACCAGGCCATGTGCTGTGGACCCATGGCCATAGCGAAACGCAGCTCATCGAGAGAGGCGTCGACCTCAACGTTTCGAGAGACAAACGTCGACCCTTCAAATGAGCCACGGTCAAAAAAGGGCCCCGGCTAGGGATACGGATTCCATTTCTGGTTGGTTATTATTCGTTTTGCCTACATTTACTATAAAAATTAGCCATTCAGGTAGGTAATTCCCATGAAATACTGATTCATTAATGACGGGATCCTTATATAATGGTCTTATGAAATAATCCCTATATACTTGGGTAGGATTTCATCGCTGACATATAGCCTAAACAACCACGGGCCCCTTTTTCATTGCTCAAATGTGATCCAGTTTATCATCCTGTTTCCAGAATCTAAGGGCACCCCCGTGGAAATGCCACAGGACGATGGTGGGTTAAAAGTCCCATAATGAGGCCCTACTTTTTGGGCAAGGTGGCATTTGGGGGTTTCTCATTCATTCCCATGATGTTTATGTTGGCTTTTTTCTAAGAACTTTCCCAACCGTACCACTGTTCCACATGGCCACCAGACTCCAACCAGATCCAACAGTTGATGATTTGATATTCCTAAAATCATTTTGGGGGGTGAAAGGGGGTGCAAAAGATAATGCTCCAGGGGTATGTTTTGGGATCTCTTGGAAACTGTTGGTTTTTATTAACAGAACTGGCTACAAATCCCTAACAAACAGTTCGCCTCTGAAAAGGGCCAACTTACCCCAAAAGGTATTATCTCATCTTCCAATCAAGGGTTTCCAGAGCTTTTGCCGTTCGTTTCAGGGAGGGCGAAAAAGGCAACTGGGCACCTAAGGGTTTTTTCTTCTTTGGGGAACATTGGATAATCATTTTTAAAAAAAACACCATGCAAGAGACACGGGATCTCTGTTCCCAACACAAACACGCTAAGAATCCCCTAGTGTTGATAAATCCAACTACCATCTGGTGCACTAACATAGATACCTGGAAATACCTCATTCTGGAAAAAGGAAAGAAATGGAAATACATTGGATCTACCCCCACCCCAGTACCCAGTCACCACCAAGAAAATGATTTTTTATTCTAAAGCTTCGGGGACACCTATATAAACCTTCATTTGCCGCTGGCATATGGGGTGAGGTGCTATATGTGCTTTCCTTTGGAGCGTCACCCATCCGAAAAAATGTCGGGTCTCAGTCTGGGCCTCCATAATCTCATGCGTTTCTCTACTCACATGCAGTCATTATGTGACACCACCCCAAACAACGCGTTTTTGAAGGGCAGAAATTTACCATAGGTTTGCATCAAGTTTGATCCCTCTAATATAGGTAATTTCATGATTTTTTCTGACCCCTGAGTCAACTCGTCATTTCTTTGCTTTTGAATGCTTTTGAAAACTATTTGCAATAAATTCAGAACCCACAAACCCACATAGCAAATTTATAATCAACTGATTCTTGGACCATGTACAACAAAAATGTCCAAAACAAACTCAAAATGAAAAAAAGATCCACCAACCCGGGGTAGGAATCATCTCTCACGCTTTGATACATCCCAAAGGGTGCATGTTTTTCTCTCCCACAGTGAGGGGTAGGAGGTGCAAAGGTGCACTAACTCCGAATTCTTCAATCCAGTTGCCTTGTTTGTTTGACGTTTCGGTGCATCTGGGAGGTTTTCGCTATCAAGCAGATTCACAAGTGATACTCTTCTTCCCATCACAGAAGTGGAAAATGGCAAAGATGTGCCAAGTTTTCCTTCAAATTTTGGTGAAGTTTTCCACTTCCTTACGGAAGAAACGGGTAATCCCCCAAAAAAAAACACCGCAAAACGACACCCCACCCCAAAAAAAATTATCCTGATGACGAGTGGCCACTAATGCTGCTTCGAGCTTTTGGAAGGAGTTCCGTTAATTCGATCTCTTCACAAGAGTAGCCCTGTCCGGTTCCGGGCGAGTTGCCCTGCAAAAAAACACCAAGAATTTTTCCATGACCTGGGTTGGACACCTCCAACCCCAACCCCAGGGTCCTTTCAAATCACCTTGGGATTTTTACCCAAGGAAGTGGTTGAGATTTTTTAGGCAACTAAACTTTTTGGGTGAATAGGTTGGGCGCCTGAAGGAGAACCACAAAACCACCTATCTTTTGGAAATGGTGTTTAATATATGTTTTCTTGGAATATATTGCATTCTGCCGGATTTTTAAGCTTGAAACACCAAAAAAAAATCTTTGCTGAAAAATTGTTGTTCCTTTCTTGAAAGAGAATACCACGTTGAACGAACATGGAATCCAAAAACAACAAGGGAAAAACACGTTTGGCTGTTGTTGGCTGCAAATGTTCAACATATCGTAAGCATAGGAAAAAAAATCGTAACAAATCATCGGCAGAATAAACAACGAATCAGATACAAATACCAATGACATGGGAATAAAAACACCAAAGCAAAATGGGCCTATGCAACATAGCCCTTCAAGACTTACCGAAAGGAAAGCACTCTTCCACACCATCATTTTCAAAGGGCAAACTGCTGGTTTTTGCGGAAAATCTCAGGCCCTTTGAAGCCCCTCCGCCGTCATTTTTTTCCCAAGAAGATTTGCACTGTTCCATTGGAGGGTGAAGATGTATGAACTACTTAGGATCACTACAGAACGCCTTAATCAAATAGACCTATCTCATGCCCAAACACTAACATGACACGAAGAAGGCGCAAAGAAAGTGTTCATATATGTAGAAACGAAATGAAATATGTAACATGAAAAGAAATGAAATGAAATGAAAATAGTGAAAATGAAAATGAATTTGAAAATGAAATGAAACTGAAAATGAAAATGAAACTGAAAATGAAAATGAACATGAATTGAAAATGAAATGAAACTGAAAATGAAAGTGAACATGAAAATGAAATGAAAATAGTGAACATGAAAATGAAATTGAAATCAAATGAAAATGAACGTGAAAATGAAAATGCACATGTCACGAAAATTGATTAGGACTATATAATTTCTGGGGCAAACTTCTTATATCCCTCAATTCGAAATCTCCTCCCAAAGCCAAAGTCAGTCTTGAAAAAAAGGGAAAATCTGGTGTTCATCTACCACTCATCTACCCATGAGAATGAAATGAGTTCGTATTTAGCTAATCTGACATAAACACGAAATCCTTTTCGGACGATTCTCCAACCATTTGGATCCTCCAAAATTCTTATCAAAGTAGGCGTCGCTTTGGTACAAGGATCATACTTCACACAACACAAGATGGGCCACAAAGAAACCACAAATATCACTGGAGGCCCACAACTCCACTTATTTCGGTGTGAAAAAAAAAAACGGTTACCCATTTGTTTTGTTTTCGGCCATTTGCAGAGGGGCCCACAACTCTAGTTATGACGATCGGCGGCTCGGAGCCCTCCTCCCTCACTCCTCCCTCCAGCCGCCTTATGGTCTCTTGTCAGCTCTAACACTGCCATCGATGGCATCTCCAAATCAGCGATAGAATTCTGCCATCGGATAAATGTGAACGTGTGGATATTCTAAGAGCTGCTGGTGATGGTGAATGACGTCATGAAAATCTTGAAACTATGTTGGTTTCAAGTGTTGGTACTGTGCAGCATAGCTAGGGTGAAGATCCGAAAAACACTTGATAGGGAATTGATGCTTGTTTACTTGGGCAACTTCAATAAACATCCTTTTAGCGGTAAATGGATAAATTAGCAGTAACAAAACGTGTCCAGGGTACATCATGACACATCAAGCTAGTGCAAAATCTGCAGCAATTTATATACAGTAATAGGAGCGGGGACACCCAACTGTCCCTTGATGTGTAGTTTAATGTTTAGCCAGATATACCAGATATGTTGCTAAAGATGGACATCCAGATATATAGCAGCAAATACCCTCACATCTTGAAGGAGGTGTAATTTATAGGGTTTCTCGCCATCCTCGAGTTTTTCAGGAAATTTGTTGGTCAAACTTTCGAACCCATGTTTCGAGGGGAAGACCGTCCATGCCTCCCCAAAACTCACATAGCTGAAAAAAAAAAGCCGGGCACCCAAAAGGAAAGAACCGTCTTCCCAACAAAATCAATATTCAGCTGGTAAACTTTGCTGTTAGATGGGCCGGGATGGGTTCATCCCTTGAATCAGTCGGCCAACCATGAAGGTGGCAACGTGACCTCATGGCAGATCATGGGATCAATCCAACCCTCCACAGATCCGTCCTCCGAACAGCCCACAAAGTGCGCACAGAGGACTCGACGCCTCAAGTCACATCAGGATTCTCTTGAAAAAAATCGCCGAGACCTGTGTTGATTCATGCGAATTTCAGGGTACCCTTTCCCAGGTGGGTTTTACAAATCCTGTAATGACAGGCCGGGTATTTCGAGTTTTTGTTGGTCTCGGAGCCCAAATATCATGGCCCTCCAGTATCAATGTAACCTCAGAAATGGCTTTGGGTAGATAATGAGTGGCTATAGTCAGTACGCAGCTGCTGAGGTTGAGACACGTCCGCGGGAATTGAATGAACTTCAAAAGTCACCAGCAACGATTCATGAAAATCATCCAGGATCCCCTCCGTGGCTGCCACGTTTCCCCCCAGGAAAAATAGCCGGGCCTTTCTTTCCAAGGGGTTCTGTCACGGTCCAATAATCCCCTACCTTTGGCCAGCTATTTCCCTTGGGGGAAAAACCATCCACCAGCTTTCGGGCTTCCGCACACATCCTCCCCGGGACAAATCACTAGCACTGAACGTGGCAATCGCTCCAATAAGAGCAAGACCTCTGAAAGAAGGTCAGAGATGGAACAAGAGAATCATTTCCCAAAAAAACAACATTGAAACCACCTAGGGGATTCTCAACATAATGTTTAGGTCCTGCCATTCTCCAACTTTTTTCAGTTTTGGGGTGAGAAGTACTTGGAGTGAGGATAGTAACTAGCACTTTCCCTTGGAAAAAAAACTCGACCCATCAAGAATCATCCATCCTTCCACCACCCCTAACCCCCCCAATTGCCACCCTAACCTACCCCCCACCTCTACCCGCATACGTCGCACCAGATCCGCATAATTCTCCGCCACCACCGAGCCGTCGGCCGAACCATCACTGGTGCGTCCTTGCAAGGCCCGTAGGTTCAAGACGCATCGCGGACGCTGCTGGGCGCGTTTTTCCGCATCCACGGCGCGGTCCACCTCCGGGTCCAGGCGATGCTGGGGGGTTCATGGGAATCTAAGGGACCTCAACCCTGCCTGACTGCCACGTTTCCCGCCCAAGAAATAGCCGAACTTATTAGAAAGGGTTATTATGTGATCAGACAACGCAGGGGCTCATGACAAAAAGACACCAACCCCAAAACGAGATGCCTCGCCTTAGACAACTCCTGCGCAATCCGCACAGCATGCTTGGAAGTGCCACAAATGACGTCCATAACTCGATTCTCCTGAACAAGCTGTCGCAGAAAAAAGATCATATGCCAAGTTGTTGTACAGGATGCGGTCACCCCGGTGGCAAATTTTGGTGCAAAAGTAAGGATTGCTAAAGAAATTACATCAGAATATGCAGCATAGTAGCATAGATCCCAAATTTTGCATGTTTGGATTAAGAGGGGAAGTTTTGTATTTCATGGTCCGCTTGCACTCCCTTTTGATTCGGATTGGTATAATGCCCCGATGCACAAAGGGCCATCCTTGATCATCAAGAAGCACTCTTAATAGAACCATCTCAGCAACACCAACGCGCAAAACCTTGACACCATGTATCTGGAAGAAACACCTGCAGCTCAGCAAACGTACACCTTGCCTTTGGAAACCTAAGCTTTGAAAACATCGTGTTGACCAAAGTATCATCAAGTGTCGCATTGCAAGTCAGCATCAACGAGAGGATCACTCTGCCATTTGAGCCACTTCTGACTGCTCTATCTTGCTTCCAAATCACCGGGTAATCCTAAACATTTACAAGCCACATAGTCTATGATATATGCATATCTACAGTATCTACAACAAAAATGGTATACCAATAAGTAGTATGAATATATCTACGTATATATAAAAATATAAATATACTGTAGACATATGTATATCAGGATTTTTTGGATGTGAGAATGTATATATGAATCAAACCCTCCCACAAGAAAAACTGCCTCAACAAAAAAAAAAACGTGGTCTTCTCCTTCATTTCCTCCCTCTTCAGGATCTCTGCAAAGCATTGTGGTGCCAAGCCCAATCCATGGCTATCCGTTTCGGGGGCTAAGAGGATTTGGCGCCTGAAACGAAACGAGGCATCCCGGGGGTGTTCAACGTGGGGTTTGTCGGGTTGATCACCTCATTCCTTGGATTTGCGTGGCCATGATGCTTGGAAAAAGTGAAGTAAAAATATTCGCCCAAAGTGATGAATCCCATGGTAAAAAGTAAAAGATCACAATAAAAAACAACTCCAAGACATCAGAAGTGCATGGAAAGCAAATACTGTAGTTCTTTGTATCTAAGCTTTAGGTTCAACCCCCCACCCAATATGCAATCCGCGATGATCGCATGAAACATGTTTAGGCTGACCGCGGATTATCCCAATAACCTTCACTTGCCCATGATATTGCATCCTTGGATAAAGGTGGGTAGGATCCACTAGATACCTGGTTTTTTCTTCAAAAATTTTCACACTTGATTTTCATGTGAACCTGTTTTTTTTCTTAGCACTTTTCAGTTGGGAAAAAAAACATGCAATCTTCACATCTTCACATCCGTTTTTTTTCTGGTGAGAAAACCCAAGCCTGGTGAGGTGCATGGCATGCAACAAAGAGATCAATGGAGCAGCAACCAAGGAACTACCAGTCCGGCAACACGTGATCTTTTGCCCTCCATCGTAGATCCTCAGTTTGAAAGCCAACGATATGAACCAGGGATTTTCGTGTGAGGATCTTTTACACCAACAAAGATCCCCAGAAAAATAGCGGGAAAAACAAGCTGCTTGAGTGTTTCTTGAGGATTTTTTTACCAGGAAAACCTGCCGAAATATCAGAAAAGTTGATAAAACTTGCCATCGTATGTATCTTTTATGGAAGGATATGTTGTTTTTTGGGATATATCTTTTCATGCGGACATGAGCGATTTTTATCATGTCATCATTTTGGCCGGAAATGGTGAGAAGATTCGCTGAAAGTTGCGTCACTTTGTGGAGATGTTGGGATGATTCACCGCGACCCAATCCTAAACCGCCATTTTTGAAAGATGGGGGAATTTAGCGCCGTTGCATCGAACAACAAAAACGACAACGACAACGACAACTACAACTACAACTACAACCACAACAACAACAACAACAACAACAACAACAACACCAACACCAACACCAACACCAACACCAACACCAACAACAAAAACAACAACAACAACAACAACANCAACAACAACAACAACACCACCACCACCACCAACAACAACAACAACAACAACAACAACGGAACTTCCCTTTAAAAGGATCAAGTATCTGGACGGAACCCACAGGCATTGCAACGCTACTCTGTCTGCTTTGCAACAGATCCATCTCGCTTTCCTGTCGAAGGCGGAGTTGGAAGTCGAAGCGCATGCGTCTTTTGAAGCAAGCAGAGGGGACCTACTTGGAGCCCTTTAAAAGGGGATTGGGAAGAAATAAATACCCACTATATAAGGTGTATATGGGGTTGATTACTAAGGGTACAATCCCAACTTGGAAGATCATCCGATTTAGTTTCAGTGGTTTGGATCACCCCAAGTTAAAAGCCATAAAAAGGCCATTTGGAAGGGGTTCCACAACCCCAAATAGGGAACTTACGATGAGCATGGTTATATAAGTTATATATGTACCACTTACTGACTGGGATGATCCTCCAAGTAGCATAGCACTGCATATCAGCAAATATACATTGGGTCCTGTCTAAACACTGTAACCGTGGGTCCCTTCATAGAGATGCACATGGATGACCCGCTGTTACAGGGGCTTGCCAATCCCCCAAAAGAAAAATATATCTATCTATATGTAAATATATATATAATATTATATATATGATATGTATATATATATATATCATGTATACATGTTGGGTGAATGGAAGAAGGATTCGCCAACCAAATCGCTCAAAAAGAGTGGACTTCCAGCTATTAAATTACCTTCACCCAGATACATGAAATCGTATTTTTTTGACTCTACCCGACCCTTACCGTAATCGTGGAAAATTGACATGACCGCACTGTAAAGGCGACAATGATGTATCCGTTTGCCATTTTCTACTTTCATGATTGGAGGAAGAGTTTGTTACATGGCCTTGCATAAAAAAATGAAAGTTGAGCTTCATTGCAACAAACATCTATATCAAAGTAGCATTACATGCTTTACATCATATCTTAATTACGTCATGTGCCTTCCATTCCAGACCTCTTTCCTCACCCCATCCACCAATTTCAACGCATACTTCATCTCTGCAACCCTTCATACATCCCAAACCCCAAACAAAACCAGAAACAAAAACACCTGGTTGATGACTACAGGAATGATTATACTACTTCCACCCGTCCCCCTCCCTTGTGTTTCAAGAAATTCCACCCGCAAAAAAAAAATGCTGCCCGCAAAAAAAAAAAAACTTCCACCCCCGAAAACTAACATGACAATGGACAAACAACCATTTGAGTCGATGTATATCCTATTCAAAAAATTAGATTAGTTTTTCCAGCGAATCGCCATTTTTTTTCCTTACTGGGTTTGTACTTGTACATCCACATGGGGTCCGGTCTCGCCTGCAAGGGTTCATACTGGGCTTCGTATGCTTCGACGCGTTTCTTAAAATCATCCAAGGCCGCATCACTCTCAGCGCCTCGATACGGCGATACGGCTGACTTGGTGTCCGGTTGGGAAGATCCCCTTACCAAAAAGACCCTCCCATTTTTAAAAAAAAAAGATGGTATGGAACTATATAATCAGGGTAACTTATAATCAGGGTAACTAGAATAATTAAAATTGAAACATGAAACACTAAAAACCAACCAACACTGTTTTCATGGCCAACTTGTTTTTGATTTACGAAGATTTCCTTTGTTTCTTTTCCATGGATCTTGGATCCAACCCCTTGAACCTCATCCAAGCCGCCCACGAGTCGTAACCGTTTCCTGGGAACATATATATTTATATATATATATATATATATAGATACCCCTACTATTGGGTTTTTTGACCCTCCGCTAATATATGGGTGTTTCCGTAAATGGTGGTACCCCCAAAACACCCCAAAATGATCATTTTTAGTAGGAAAACCCATGGTTGTTGGGTACCACCATTTTAGGAAACTCCCATATGGAAATAATACAGTAGGAGTTTTTTAGACCCCTTTCGCACCATTGGAGGTTGGGATCCCGAAAAAATCCCCGAAACGAACCGACACCTTTGGATTGGTGACGTTAGCTAGCATCCGCATCCCGGGGGGTGGTTCGGAACATCCTTCAACTTTGGGAAGCCAAAAAATCGTCTCGGTGGATTTCCTATACTCAAATGGCAGAGCGGCTGG
>DF240222.1:135671-156870 GCA_000507305.1 Breviolum minutum Mf 1.05b.01
TGTATGTATGTATGTATGTATGTTTGTATGTATGTATGTATGTATGTATGTATGTATGTACGTAAGGTCGGTCTGCATGCATGCATGCAGTTATGTATGGTATGTAGTGTAATGTAATGTAGTCTAAGGTAATGTAATGTAATGTAATAAAATCCAATGTACTGGAATGTAATGAAATGTAATGTAATGTCATGCAGAGTATTGTAATGTAACATACTGAAATGAAATGTAACGTAACGTATGCATCTGCTGTCTACGGGTATACCACAAGTTTTCATCTGATTTCTATCCTTCAATGGATCGACTGCATTGACTAGATGTGAAGTAGTATGCAGGAGTCCCAAATGTTTCGGCCACTCATCGGCCAACTGAAGCCTGCCCAGAGGTTCGCTTCCAGAAATTCCATGCCAAGTTGGTAAATCCACACCCGAAGTTTAACATAGCCCCTGATAAATGGTGGTTGGAAGACTACTTTCCTCTTGGGAACGTAACTTTTCAGGGGGAATGTTAAACTTCGAGGGTTTCCGGTCGTCTCTTTCTCGTGGTGGGTTTTATCTCCAAAATGTTGTCAAGTTGTCACAGTGGAATTTTTGTTGCCCCAAAACGAGCGGCAAAAAAAAACACCCACAAGATGGGCCACCTCTACTAGTTATAAATGTAAATGGCCGAAATGGAGTTTTTTCACCCCGAAACTCCAGTGGAGATACTATTGATGGCAACCAGAAATCCGGCAAACTCACCAGTTGAGGGAACGGTAGTTTTCCCCATTATTTACAAGGTTTTAGCACCATCCCAGGTCCATCAACGCTATGTGACCCTACTTCTAATTGGCTTTTCAGGGCTCACTTTGCCCAATTTCACGCTTCGCCCAAGGCTCTTCGGGTCCGTACAAAGTGACTCCAAAAAGATCACACGCAGCGGGGCTGCCTGACACGCTCCAACAAGTAGCGGAGCGAAAGCCTAAAAATATAGGCGTTGAAACCCACCAAAAAATGGGCCACTCGTTTGCCCCCATCAATTTGGCATCCCTTGGAGGGTCTAGGCATATTTAGATATATATATATATATGTGGGTGTTTCCGAAAATAGGGGTACCCCCAAATCATCCATATTAATAGGGTTTCCCATCATAAACCATCCATTTTGGGGTACCCCTATTTTGGAAACATCCATGTATATATATATATATACATGATTGTATCATATCCCCATACCCTGGAATCTGTTTCCTTGAATCGGTGGAGTTGTTTCAAATGTCTAGGAGCGTAGAAGCAAAACAATGGTAAACATAGGAACATTCAAAACTGGTCTTTGGACTTCCATGCTAGATATATATATATATATACACATGTATATACACATATATAGATACCCTGCAAGGTCCAATCATCATTTTTCATAGGGATTTGTTTCCGAACCACCATGATTTTAGTAGGGGATTATCATCTTCCAATACAACAAACATCATTTCTAAAATAGTGTTCGACGTATTTCTTCCTTTCGTTCGGTTAATCTTGGCAGCTTTCCATTGCTTTGAAACCTGCAACTTCCACCACTGCTGCATTGCTGGCGGAAAACGGCACTAGGGGATTTGCCGGCAGAAAGATATGCTTAAGAAGTGGTTGATGGAAGAACTCCGAAACAACCACCTGGGATGCAAAATGCCCTGTAAATAATGGGAGAAACTACCAACCTCAACTGGTGCAGGAATTCTTCCATCAACAGTAGCTCCAATTTTTTTGTTTCTTATTCCGATTTGTAGGATTTTTTCTGATAAAGAATGCGAGGTTCTTCCCCCACAGGATGCAGGTCTCCCAGTCCCGGTCCCTAAACCTTTGCTTGCCACGGAAGGGTTTCACATGCCAGTGTACATTTGCCTAGAACCCAACTGACCCCAAAAATTTGAAGGTCAACCCTCCAAAATAAGACCTTTTATGCATATATACATATATGGGTCTATATCATGAATGTTTAGGAAATACCTTGAATCCTGCCAAAACACTGGTTCACAGTGGATTCCTTGAAGATTAACAATAAAGGCCCCCTACTACACTCGTTAAATAAAATTTCCCATCGTGAACAAGACAACCAAGTTTATACACCAGCTGATCTATAAAGTGTTCACACGCTGTTTTTCCATGGATCCTTGGATCAGATCGGACGAATCTACGGCCGGCGACTGGGCCCGACACTGTTCAGTTCATAAACCTGATCCAAATCATGCCATTGAAAACTATATATTTCTCGATTTTTTGGTAAGTAAGTGGGACATTCAAATTCTATATTTCCCGATGTTTGTGGTAAGTAAGTGGGAAGACCTCCTAGTCATTTCTGACTTTCATACCACTAATCCCCACACTAATTCCTGGAGTCATTATTTCTTCAAATCTTAGTTTTGATCACCTATCAACATCATCATCCCAAACCCACCAACAACAAAACCAAAAAAACAACAGAAATACAACAAAAACAAAACCCAACAACCAACCAACCAACTTGGCAACTTGCTAACCCAACAAAAAAGAAAAAAACACCAACAAAAAAACCGCGGAATTTCACGGCTAAACAACCCCACCTCATCACTCAAATCCGCCTCTTGTGCTGCAGCAAAACAGGTTTCTAAGACACGTTGTCGTCGGACCAGGGTGGTATTCGTCGCATCCAAGATGCCGATCGATGAGGTGCCTGTAAGGAAGGAAGTGGTGATTGGTTGGTTGATGATGGATGATTTTTTTGTTGTCATTTAAAAAAAAGATATACCCACATTATAATGGGTATATATGTATGTATATATATACATATATATGTATGAACAAATATTTATTTACAGTACATGGTACATTGTACACCATTAAAAAACCCCTTCCGATGTTTGTGTTGTATTGAATAGCTACATCTCTGGCAACGCTGAGCGCCTGGAGGAGCGGCTCGGATCCAATCCAATAGCCGCTCACAGCACAGCATGGCCAAACGCTCACGCTCCTCACCGACGTCCCGACGTTTCCAACGTTCGGTGGCTCGGCTCGGGGTGGATATGAATACCCTGGAAGTTCCAAGGCTCCGTTTCATTGGGTTGGTCTACATATCACAAAGCACCATTTTTTGAAAGAGATCAGTTTTTTTTATTTATCATCCTTCAAAAAGGAAGCCTCATTTCTGAATGGTTGGTTGACTTTGTGGGGGAATACAGCTTCTTTGGAATGGTCTTTTGGTCTGTTTTACAATTTGTTTTACTGTATGTACCCAAAATCCTCATCCTCCCATGCTTGTTGCCCATGCTGTTTCCTACCCCCACACCAGGCCTGGTGCCCTAAAAAAAAAACTGACACTTTAAAGCTTAAACCCTGCGTCACAGCTACACACCTTGTTTTGTGGGTATATATACTACCCAACCAGCAGCGACCCAGGGAGGCGTTCTTTGCAAATACTTAGAAACTAGTCTAACCAACGAAAACTGAAGATATGGTAAAGAAACTTGTGTTTCTGACACCTTACTTGTTCTAGTAAATATATATATATATATGTGCACATATATATATATATACATTAGTTTTTATGACATACAATAAGTATACGTTAATGCATCATTACATATATACATAACGAATCTGCTTAGCAAAAAAAACTGCACCCACTGGCCAGTCACAACTTGACACCAAAAAGACTCTCACAAATTCGGTCACTTCGCTCCTTTTTCGCCTCAGTATTGGAGGATGAAAAGAAGCCTGCCTGATCGGATGCCGAAATCACGCTTTTGCGGCCGGAAACCTGTGACCAAAATTCCCCCAAGATTTGTTTGCCACAAAAAACATCTTCAACTATAATTACAACCCCGAGAATTAACAGGTTCCCGTCAAAAAGGAACCATTTTTAAAGGAACATTCATCTTCCAAGCATTCATTTTCAGCAGCAAAGTGTTAGTTTCCGGGTGGTGTAAGTTATTTCAAAAAAATAAATCAACGGTTGAAGACTGTTTGATAACTCGCCGACCCCTTCCAGGGGTTCCAAAAATGGCAGGTTTGAACTTCATCCACCTGGAACCTGTGAATGTCCTCCATTTTTGCGCTGGAAAAACCCTCCAAAACAAGGCCCTTTGCAATAAAAAGAAGGGTTCAACTCTACATTCGTGGCGCTCCTAATGACCTTGGGTTGCGAGTTTTCCCTCCCAGGATGATTCATGCAAAGTGTGGGAAAAAATGAGTCGGTGTTTTTGTTTGAGTGGGATGAATCCAGGGGTCATGAAAAACAAAACCAACCCAAACACTGCATTTTTGAAGAGCACCCGAGCACCTTCCAAATACATGCTCAGGTTTGGTCTTTTTAGGGTATATTTTTTGGGGGTCCAAATACCTCCAAACCAAAGGTGTTTGGATGTATAGGGGCAAATCCATCCAAATTACCATACGTTTGCATTGCTTGATCCCTGCTGTTTGAGTAATTTGACGACCCCCTGATGAATCCCCATCACCTCAAAAATACTGTATGTGAAAAAATGTCGTCCTGATGGGTAAAAAAATTGCGGATAGGCACAATATTTGCATTTGGCGAATCCCTCAATTTTTTCGAATCTACACCCAGGAAAAATAACATGACAATGGAAAACCAACCATTTGAAGATGTATCTCCTATTAAAAATTGAATGTGCCTCAAAGTCTTATGGTATTAGGTTTACCTTGGGAAGTGACGAAGGTGAAACTCCCACGGTAGACAAATCCCATACGTAAATTTACCTTAGGAAGGGAAGCAATATAGTTTTTATGTTGGGATCCTTGAGCCAAAAGATGTAATGCCATTGGAAGTTGGTGGTGAGCAACCAGGCATCCTGGAAGGTCCGGGAGCAACTCAGATTTCTTCGGGAGAAAACTTCGTTGTGTTTTTGTTGTATGCAGTTTTTCACAACAGCCTAAATGACTCCCCTGAAATTCCTAACACGACAGGCCAGAAAATCACGACGGAGCAGAACTCCCATGGAGGGTCAGATCCGCAAACAGCTCTTGCACTGCAGAGACCAACGTCCAACGGTCCAAAAAACACCAAAAAATATTTGGCTAGTTGGTGGTTTCAACCCCTTTGAAAAATATTATATAGTCAAAATGGGTTCATCTTCCCCAAATAGGGGTGAAAATAAAAAATATTTGAAACCACCACCTAGTTGAGTATGCCAAGCCACCAGGATTTTTTTTCGTGTTTTAGATTCTGGGATCCCAACCCTAAACCTTCATTTGCCAACAAAAACATCACAACAAAACTGCCACTACTTGGAGGATCACCCCACTTCGTAAGTGCTTAGCAACCCCAGTTTATAAGCCATAAAGTTCGGCCATTTTGGAAGAGGTCATACAACCCCCATCCTTAGGCGACTTATGATTAACATCTGACCATTAACAGCTTACAAGTCCCGGGATGATCTTCCAAGTAAAGTCCCCTGCCTCAATGCCAGCCATACCCGATTCTCTTCGCAACTCTCCAGCGTTGAAGCTTCTCACACGAACGCCCAAGAGTTTCAAGTGCCTCCAAGACAAAGCAACCGGCCAATTGACATCGGAATCTAAGGGGCCCACCCCCCCAATGCCACAGGAAAGAAGGCCTTATTGAAGGATTTTTAACCAACATTGCTTCCTTATCCTTAGTTGGGCCTTGTTAGGGCAAGATTCCCATAAAGTTTTTTGTCGGGAGCACGACTCCCTCCAAAAGGAATCCATGCCAATATCAAACTTCAACAGCAGTTTGGCCATGTATTTTGACTTTGGCATCTTTTGGAGATTGCTTAGGCTTAGGAAATAATGGAACCAGCAATTCAAGAAGTAGAAGAGTCATTTGCTTTCTTTTTAAAAGTCCCCAAAACCTGTCCTCAAATTTCTAAGCCGAATTTTGAGCCTCAACAAAGGGTAAAATACCAAGGATCTCTCCAGTTTTTCTAGGTGAGTTCATTAAACTGGTTCTACAAAAATTCCCTCACCATCAAGTCCATCACTAGGAAAAGGCGCCAATCTCAAGAGATGTTTTCATCCCATCCCAGCATGACTTTCGTAGTGGCAAATTGAATTGGTGAAGCATTCCAGCATTCCTTCACTTGGAGGATCATCCGAGCATTGGGATGCTGAGTGTGTTAATATGCCAAGTTCCATGTGTTCAATTCTCAATAAATTCAACTATTTATACCTACAAATGTGCTGATCGAAACCTGGAGGGGGTAGCTCCAAATCACGAGCTCCAAACCACTCCATTTCTGTTGGAAGCCACCATAGATATCTGAACCAGAAGCTGTGTTCTTAGGGTGCCAGGGTGCCAACCTTTCACTATCCCGTTTTGACAAGCTGGTGAAGGTGAAGTTCCCTCCAAAGGGTTGGGAAGGGGACCCACCCAATGCGAACACCGCGAAGAAATAAGGCCTTATTCAAGGGTTGTTGACCACTGTGATCCCTTCACAAGGCCTTGGGGCGGGTGGCATTTGGGGAGTACCCTTAGTCATGTTCGAGCATTCGTGTTGGGTTCCGCCTCCCTAAAACGAACAGCATTCTTTCAAGCCCCCTGAAAGTAATGAACAGAAAATAGATTTACACTCCCTAAGCTAACATCGCTGCATAGAAAATCCGGTAGTTTGATGGTATTCACCAGGAAAAAATGGAAGATGTTCCAGCCATCGTATAGGTCGTTCGGAGGCTACGGGTATACACTTGATGAGGTCCAATTTGGGAAGGGATTTCCCCTTTCCAACATCGCCTGTTTGAAGTGAAGTTTCGGTCCCTGGCCTCACTACTGCTCCACAAATGAAAGACTTGCCACGTGCTGGAAGACCTACAAGTACGAGTACCACTGCTTCGCATGACACCACCTGCCAGGACGAATTGCGATTTCGGAGGGGGGTGTGGAAGTGATGCTGTTCATCTGAGCCTCCAAAAAAATAGCCGCTTGTGTTGATTGCGTGCACTTCACTCACTTCGAAGATCCAGAAATCAAAAGGAATTCCTTTGAGAAAAAAATGGATATGCCAAAGAATCCCATCTCAAGGGAGTCGGTGAAGAAAAACGATTGAAATGAAAATCTTTGTTCAAAAATCGTTTGAGAGATTTATATAGAAACAAAAATCGATAGGACGGTCCTACGATCCAGTGGGGTTTTCTACATGCTCCTCAAACAAATTACCAATTTACCCTCCACTCAACCAATATAGCAACAAAAATCATCCTTTCCTAATAGAAGGGAACATACAAACACCGTAAATTTTCCAGTACAAAATGCTGCTATGTTACCATTAGAAAAACACATGGAAGATTGGTCAAAGACTTCTCGCATTGCTATTGAGGGTCCCTAATCTTGAGACGCAAAATGATGCCCTAGGTAGCGTACAATGGCTTCTCATGATCTTCAAAGCACTGAGTAGTACGATCCTTTATTTCAACTACATAACCAAACTTGTTTTCCATTGCTCAATTCTTGTCCCAAAGCTTTCAAAACTAAGTGGAAATTTTGCAAAAATATGCCACCCCTTCAACATTAGGATCACCGTTCCTCAAGATTTTCGGGGGTGAGACCTTCTGAGTTGACCCTATTGCCATAATCCCCATCCCCTGCACATATTCAGCGGGGCTTCCGGGAACCTGAAAGATCAAACAACATCCAGAAACACATATTTAGCAAAATTTCCATCCCCCCCCAAAAAAAAAGGTTGGAAAAGTTCAACCATGAACCGCAGCTAAGTCTACTGAATCTAGTATATAATTCCTCCAATATTTAAGTGGAAATCTGGGCACTTGATAGGCCTGCGGATCAGCTGTCTTCTCCATCCACTCAGACATGGCAGCCAATGGCTCCTCCTCACATCAGAGTTCTTTCTTCAGGGACCATTTAAGAAGGCTCATGGATCCTAAGGGTTTGGTGATTTTGTGTGGCTTTCAGGAAGATTCCAATTGTTGGCGCTTTGGGTAGATATGTTGGATTGCAAAATTATCGGTCGTTGGTGGTTGAGCCACCCATCTGAAAAATATGATATAGTCAAATTGGATCATCTCCCCAGGTATAACAATAACAAATATTTGAAGTTTCACCACCCAATCAACCTCCTTTGAATCCAACTGTCAAGAAAGAAAAAAAACAAGGTGACGATTCCGTAGGATCAAAACTCAACACCCAACGGTGCTGGGTGTTAACCCTTACCAGAAGCTCGGATTCTTGCAAGTCTTGGAGAAGAACATAGAAAAATTAAAGCTTCGCCCCTGAAATACTGATGCTTGGAAGACTATATTCACTTTCGGGTGTTGGTAAATGTTCAGGGGTGAACCATGAAACTTGCGGGGAAGACAACAGCAAGTTCATATGAGTTAAAGGACTACCTTCCACCAAACCCAGGCTCACCTGAAAAAGTGTTTATCCCACATGATCCTCTCAGGTGTTTTGGGTACCTTCGAGTTGGAGGAAAATGGACACAACACCCACCCCTTGACTCCAAACGTGAGTCGGCGGCACCTATATTGGATTAAGAAGCATGTGCTATGCGATGATTTGTTGTTCAAATGTAAACCTGCAAGTATTTGTTCAAAAGTTCTTGATAAACCTCTCGTTGTTCACATGCCAATTTATGGGTTTCGGCCGTAAAAAGTGCATGCAATCAAGTTCATTCACCAGTCAGATGTTTTGAAAGCTTCCAGCAACAGCAACCCGTCCCACTGGGACAAACCCAAGAAAACAAATCATCGCAAACTGATATGTTGCATAGTCTTATGATGTCTTATGTATAGGATATAAAGTTGATATAAACTTAAACAACCATAAAAGAAAAGGAACTCCTGGGTGGTCGTTTCACTTTAAAAACATGGCTCTCACATCATTTACCGACGCTTACCACCAGCTCCTTGGTGGCAGAAATTGAACGCAAGACTTTGCCCATTAAGGACTGCGCATTCCTTGGCATACCAAAACAGCGGGGATCGTTGTAGTTGTTGCTGTTGTTGTTGGTACAGGAGATCTATATAGTTCACCTTTTTTTCGTGCAGCTTTCAGGTCAGGCATGTGAAAGAAACAACCATTGACTTTGAACCTACGGAATTTTTTGGTCCAAGAGATGGAACCTGAAGGGTTGCTGAAAATAAATCCGTTTGGAAGAGGGGATATTTTTGTTCAAACCAGACTAGGAAAATGACCTTAAATTCATCTTGATTCCAGGTTCACGTGACGTTGTCGGAATTGTATACATAGAGGATGTAAGAAAAATGTCACCAAGATGTCCTGAGAAGAGATACACATGACGCCGCTCAATGCGCAAATCCCTACTTGGTGGCTGCGATAGAATACTCAAAGGAAGTTCGTTAAATCAGTACACTATCTAGATAAAGTTATATATGTATATTATATACAAGCTAGCTTCTCGATAGGCGCCACCGACCCAAATAAAGGGTGAACCTCAATGCCCAGCAACAGAACTTCCAAGTAGTTCCGGCCCTGCAAGAAGAGATGGCATCTACAACCCTTTGAAAGATTCCAAGGGGTTACCCTCCAGGGAATTAACATATCCCACCTTGGGAAAAGGATTTTTTCATCTTCAAAATGCCATTTTGGGGGGATATGTTAGTTCCCTGGAGGGTAAGCTGTTGAGTTTAGTATCATCTTTTCTTCCAAAAAAAAACAATCTGAAAAATTGTGGGGCTGAAAAACTTTATCTGATTCAAACATCTGTTTGTTGGTCATACCAAAGATGTGCTTTTTGTCATTTCTGATTATTTCTTTCTATATAAGAGGAAGGAGAGATGGCAAGACAGTGGCACCTAGAAAACCAGTAAAGAAGGCAGTAAGGGAAACTCCCTGAAACACTCCGACCCTAAAAACTGACAATTTAACAGCAAACAAGTGGCATCCCAAGAAGGAAAATGACTTTTTGTCTTCCAAGCGAATCAATATTTTCAGGTAGAAACTTGCTGTTAGTGTTCAACCAGGAGTATTTCAAGCGATACGCCTTGGACCCAAAACCACTGAGGAAGAAGGGGTTTTTGTTGGGTTCTTTGGTGGATGTATCTGGGTTCCTGGTGGATGTGTTGAAGATTCATGGCGTCAAAACTCATCAAATCATACTCCCCTGAAAACAAACATATCCCCCAAAAATTCATGTTTGGAAGATGAAATTTCCTTTTAAAGATGGTTCCCTTTGGGGGGACGTGTTAATTTTCGGGGGAGTAAAATCTCAAATCTCAAATCTACCCATCTTGAAAAACTCGTCGCTGAAGCGGTCCAGTGGTAAATTGAATAAGCTTTTTGCCCAAGTCGTATCCCTCCAAAACGGGGGATGGTGGATAAGGACTGGACACGTGAAATATGGAGGATTTGCATTTCAAGCATGCTTTGGACAAAACACAAATCTATGTACACCTTATAGTTAATACGTTGTATCTTTATAAATATATATATATATGCATGTTATACAAAAACAAATCATATATGCATATTGAATGTACCTATCATCATACATTATATCATATCATATATATCACATATGCATATCTACAGTAAGATGTATCACCCCGCCTTTCTTCAAAAACCCACAACCTCCCCCCGCAGGGTTCGTATCACACCTCCGTTTTTTTGGTATGGCCAAGCTGTAGGAAACTCTGCCGATTAAATCGGTGTGATCCTTTCCTTAGGCTGCCAAGGAGTTATGAGTCTAAGGGGCCTTGTGCCCCAACCCTGGCTGCCATGTAAAATCCTTAAGAAATAGCAGCTAGCCGGGTTTATTAAGGGATGGGATGAAGCCCACCTCATCCCCTAATTTTTGGGTCTTGAGGTTGAAAATTTCCGGGCCTTCAGGTTGGGAACCCCTGGTGGTGACTGGCATCCCAGGTGGGAGGTAGATGCAAGGTACACACCCAACATCTTCGGAAAGCCATGAGCAAAAAAAAACAAACTGAATTGTAAAAATCAATAGGGCCAAAATACACGAATCATACATTTTGCTGGGCAAATTCGAACAATTAATTGACCTGAATTAAGAACATTTTGGGTGGATTCCCTCACAAAACCACCATTTGGGGTGAATTCGGCTGAGGTCGTTATAACATTGCCCAGATTTTGCAAAACCAAACCAAAAAAAAATGCAAATCTTTAGACTTCCCAAAGGCCCGCTTGTATTTGGAATACTCGTTAGATACTCTGCATAAAGCCAACCTACTCCTTGATTGCAGGTACAACCTGGGTCCTTACTATGACAACCCTCTGCCCAGGATGAGGGTGAACCTAAAAGTTCTGAGGGGTGGGCTTTTCTTCAAAGGTGCTTTTAGCAAAATCAAGATGCTTAGATTAAACATCCAATCTTCGCCAAAAACGAGATGAAAGCTCCAAGAGAGGTGTTCACAATTCCACCAAGAACCAGAGTTACTTTCATGGATTTTTCTGGCGTTTTGGGAGAGGGAATCTACGGCCATCCGGTACCACCTTTTTAAGTTGCTTTTCCCACCTCAATGTGTACGCAACCCAACATTTGTAGAAGCTACGCTGGAAAACCGTGCGGTTTTCCAGTTCAAGCAGCATCCACAAACTGAAAGCTGAGTCATCCACGCATTCACAAAGAGATTTTCATGTGATTTTCACGGATTTTGAATCATCTGTGACAAATTCACCATTTTTAAGAAGCTTTCAGGTTGAAACAAACCTATGAAATGACCACTCGAACTCATCCACCCAGAAAGGTTCACAATCTTAATAAGGCCTTGCCTAGCGGCTGGAAAACCCTTACAGTAGGCATGTTTTGGGTGTGGCCCCCTCCCAGTAACAGTGAGCACCAGGATTATCAAAAATTCTTAGTAGGGGATCCCAACCTAAACCTTCATTTGCAACTGGCATCCTGGGAGAGGGCCAGTCCCAAGGCACAATAAGGTTGGTGAACTGAACAAGGTTCACTTTTTTGGGGATGTTCGTTTTGAAATTATGTTCAGCCGATTCCCAAGAGAAACCAGCAAAAGAAAACATTAAGAACGACTTGCTGCAAAATCCATCCTACCCAGTCACCAACAAAAAATTACAGGTCTTCCGGCGGAAAGCAACAAAAACATTATTTTACCAAGAACTGCTGATTTTTTTTCGGGTGGGAAAACACCAAAAAAATCCGATTTTTTCCGGGTGGGAAAACACCCAAAAACAATTCGAACACACAAAAAAAAAACGTCCCCCCTCAAGAACGAAAAAAAAAACTCTTCCATGAAAAAAAAACTCTTCTTGACCTTTGTGGTTTTGAAACCAAGTGACTGAGCTTTGGGAGACATGGTCCCACTCTGCCGCCGTGGCCCAGCTCCTTGAGATTCTCTGTTCGCAGCGCGGGAACGCCAGGGCCACGAGGGCCACCAGGGACAGCACGCCATTTTTGGCGCAACACGGAAGATCCCCACGGGTGACCAACTGTTCCCAGTGGAAGGGTTTTTGTTCGAAGTGGTGGATCTTGCAACTTTTTGAAGTAAAATCTTGCAACTTTTTGGTTGTTTGCTGTAGATATTTATCATGGATCGAATGTATAGAAAGATACATATGACATATAGATGGTTATAATGTGTGTATGTATAACTACTCATTATGCTACATATTGTTTCATTCTGCAACATTAACTGCCAAACACCTCCAATGTCGGGGTCATAGTCTGTTTTGGGAAGCCTTCAATCAACCCTGGAAACGTTCCATCCTGTGATTTGTCCAGCAAATTTTCGAAAACAAATTGTGAATGTCAGGCCTTCAGTCAAAAATTTCTGGGAAAATAATAATCACAAAGTTGCTTTAAAAAAGAAAGGTCGTCACATTTGGAAGCACTTCGAAGTTGTGGTTTGTTTTTTTTGCTTGTTGGAAGCACAAGGGGGAAAACACTTCTTGAGCATATTTGGCTGCTTCAAGATGTGCCGGATGTGGATAAGGCCAAGGTACACATCGCTTGGGGTGATGTCACTTCCCACAATTCCCTCCTCGCCACTAGGAAACCCACTAGGATTTTTTCAGAAAAAAGAAGTGGGATTTTTTCCTGTGGTGTGTATAAAATATGTATCCTATGACATATAAATATGACCTACACTTCCCCCCAAAAAAAAATATCCTGGCAAATCACCAAAGAATCTGACGAAGGCTCCCTATTGTAGCTGCTTGGAATTCCAAGCTTCAACCTACTCAGCTTCGGTAAGTGTTCTACAACAACTCGTTGCTGGTTTAGTCGCTTAGTCAAACGAGTATATATTTCCCCCAAGGTAAGAGTAGCAATCAAAAAAAAACATCTTGAAAAAAACAAAAAAACACCACCTAGCTAACCATTGTTTAATAACCTCCCTACTAAAGTCTAGGTAAGTTCTTTCCACTTCGCAACTGTAAAAATTGCCCCAAAAATTCCACCCAAAACCAGGGTGGATGAGTTTCATACATGACTCAGGCAGCTAAGGATGAGCTGATCGAAATTTTTCGCTCCTTAAATCGCTCCCTTGTCATACTGTTGATGGTTCAGAAATCCCATTCCCAACCACCGTTTGGATGTATGAAACCCTATCAATAATGGGATAAACTACCAACCTCAACTAATGCAGGATTTCAGCCATCAACAGTATCATCACTATTAGATTTATCTTATTTCTGCATTATTTTTCAGATCCAGGTCATCATCAAACACTTTAGCAGTACTCAGACCTGTACGCAGTAATATCTTCGAGGTTTTAGGGACAAAAACTCTTCCCCCGGAAAAAAGAAAAAAAAAAACGCTCAGGCTGCACTCCTTTCTGTGAATCCGGATCCCCCAGCACCCTATCAAGGCCAATTCCAGGGAGCTCCCTTTTTGAATCCCTTGAAGTTATGGGGAATGGTATGGGTTCTGCAAAAACAGCAACCGGGTCCCCACTCTTAGAATGGCGAATCTTGTGACTTCACTGGGGAGGTTTGGAGTTGAAAAGTCGTCTTCTCAAATGGGAGTTGCTGGATAGAAGGATCAAAATTTAAACCCGTTGGAAAACGACCCGGAATCTGTTGTTTTTCTTCTTTTTTCGGATGGAGATCGCAAGGATTAAGTCACTTGCGGTGAGAAGCAGCTGTGCAAAATCAGCTAATCTGCAGGTGGAAAATGATGACCACTGAAGAAGCATTTTAAGCGATCCTTCCCCCTTACTTTTCACTACTCTTGGCAATTTTTATATTGTGATTGGGGATTTGCAGGTTTTTTTCAGTGTTTGGCGGTACTATTTTTGCTTATACTTTGCCCAGTATGTTTAACGATGCAGGGGTTCCAGATTGCTCACTCAATGAAAGCCCTACCAAACAGGTGATGTTAATGTTTAACGAGTCCAAGCTTCAAAAAAAAACGTACAACATCCTACAAATATGTACAATATTACAATTAGAAAGCTTACAATTCAAACATTTGCTGTACATAAATATATATATATATACAGTATATCATCTTAAAAGCTTTAGACTGGATGTTTCTTCGAAAATAGCTTTATTTGACATTCGTGATCCAGAATTTCGCTTCATCATTTAGGCCCCAAGATTTCGCTCCATCCGAATAACCTCGGATGGGAACTAAAATATCTCACCTATGGAAAAGGAAAATCATCTTCCCAGCTACCTTTACTTGGGATGTTAGTAGGTTATTCCAACCAAATGGTTTTTTAGTAGTGTTGTGGTAATGATGTACCATTCAGGATCACTCCAACCTTCCATTGCACAGGTTGATGTTCTGCTGGGTTTGCGATGAATATCCCCTTTTCAACTTAAACATCACAAAAGAGGTCGTTTAAAAGAAAAAAAACATCATCTTTTGCCCCTCGAACTGGTGTTCAAAAATAGCCCAAAGGGATATACCTGGTACCCCAAACAACCATTTTTGAATGGATGTTTGGTTAAACAACCATTTCCCAAGTAAAGGTTTGGCATCATCCAATTGAAGCAACCATGAAAATCTGTTGTTTAGGGTTCCAGGCATATATATATATACACATATAGCAAACTGTCTTATGTCCAGGCATACCAGCAGCTTTTCAAGAACTTTCCATACCTTCACTCGGGCCCACACTTGGGCATTTGAGGTTGCAGAAAACAAAATTGCTGTTTCCTCATTCCTGCAAAAGTACAGTAACTTGTAAAAAAATGTAAAAAAAATATTGGGTTATTTTGGATGCTTCCTTTCTTGAGGTGTTTCCTTTTAGTCCTGAAATCACTTGGAAATTTTCGAGGCTAAATCATCTTCAGCTGCCATCTTCCACAGGGGTCAGAATTTCTGTGTTCGACGACTGACGTCCTACTCTTTTAAGTCCTTTGTCCTCTATTCTACGGGTGTTGCAGCAGAGATTCCTCGGGTTTCACAGCTCCAAGTACATGACATTCATATATATATATATATACCTTGAGCCCCCAAAACTACATTTTTAGAAGTTTTGATGGTAAATAACCTTGTTCTTAGGTGGCCAAAAGCTTTATTTTCCATAGTTTTGGGAGCTCATGGTAGGTGGTTTCATCAGGTTTCAGTTCGATGACTCGTTGCCACACCCATCAGATACCGGTGGACACTGTCCTTGGAAATTCCCTTGTTGGATGACAGGAACCGTGGTGGTCCCTGACGTGTTCAGGTCGGTCTATGATTGCCTGGCAACCGTGGTTTTTTTCACCCAAGCTCGGGATATATAACTTACATACAGAGAGGCGACTGTCTTCAAGGGAAAAACAAATACTCGTTGCCACTCTCCAAGGAAGGATTCCTTTGTAACTTTGGAATGTACTTCTTTCCTACATCTTGCCCCAAAAGGGTATGTAGTTGACTATGTACTTAGAGAATCTGAAGGCACTCTTCATTCAGATCATTTTTCCCTATGACTCCTATCAAAAATCCACCGATCTTTTGCTGAAGAATCCTAAACATTGAAACCATCTTCCAAAGCATCACCTTGATAATGCTAAAAAGACATCTATAGCTGTGCCATTTCAATTTCAGAAACATCAATCGAAGATGTGCTGATCAAAACCTGGGGGTAGCTCCGTTCATCGCTCCCTCCCAAACTCACAGCACCAGCGAAATCGCTTCTGGATCAAGCGTTTTATTCTTTAGATTTTGTTGCAAGGCATTTTTTTGGAAACACCCCGGGACTGCAGAAAGAAAATGGAAAGAAAATAGTCTCAGAAATGCCCTTTCTCCCGAAAATTCATGGAAGTGGAAAATTAAACAAAAACTCGTCTTCCAGGACCCAGACTTCCACTGAACCATGGTCGGAGGAAGGCCGTAAACTAAGATAACTGGCTGGAAAATGGACCCTGACTGAAGATGTATCTCCCTGTTTGAAAATGGGAATTTCCCAGCTAGCCATGCTAGTTTACTGGACTGCTCTGTTGGCTTCCATGGAGAAAACTGTCGAAACTGTCTATGTTGGCCTTCAACGTCACATGCAAATTTTCGGTATGGTTCGGAAATAAAGGCCTTTTAAAAGGGGGATTGGGACCGAATAAATACCCACATGATACTTTCGGTGTATTCATGGGATTTATTCTTCAGAGGCCACCTTTGTAAGGGTAATTACCACCATTTTCCTGATGACATATGATTGTATAAACATCTTGTATCATGTGATTCAAACGGTCCCTTCTTACCCCTTCACCTGTTTTTTTTCACATGTCAGGAGGACGGACGCGCGCCACCACCCATGTTCAGCAGCATCTGCTGCCCGTTGGGCAAGTACCTGGTCCACAGGCATAGTAACCAGTTAACACTTCTAATAAAATTGTCACCACACGCACTGCTGTTGAATTGGAAGTCTAATTTCGGACTGTTATTTGTTGCATCTGGCTATTAAATTAAAACACACTTCTCTCTGGAGATACCAGTCTGCTTAAACAAACAGGGGATGACATGAAACAGGGAGGACATGAAACGTCTCAGTGGGCCTAGATTCTGGGAACATCACGAGTTATTCGGAGTGGCATTCAAGTCACAAAGTTGTTGGGATTGATATTTCCAAGTTACCCTAAACAACAAGGGATGGTGCGTCTCTCAACTTCACTACCACTATAATATAGTGCATTTTGTGTACACATCAGGAGTCTGAGATTCCAAAAAAAAAGCCCTTCCCAAAAAACACACAGCTTCAGAAAAAAAAAAAAAAACTTCTTCCGAATGTTGTTTCTTCAAGCCGTCTGTAAAAGTACATCACCAATGTTTTCCCCTCAATCAAAAAGAAACGCCGGGTCCGGTCACATCCACTCAACTCCGAACAGTCCAAGATTTAAAAGGAAAAAACAACCTTTTAGGCCCACCCAACAAGTTTCACATCCTACATGTCAGAAACCTACACCAAAAAATGGCCAAAACAGTCAAATCCTTCGGTTCGAATCTGTGCCCCAGACTCACCAAAAAAAAACACTACTCCCACTACTCCTGTTGATGGTTCAGAAATCCGGCTATATATAACCACCTTGGGATCTATACAAAAAAAAACCTGTAAATAATGTGAGAAACTACCCACCTCAACAGGATTTCTGAACCATCAACAGTATTGGACCCACCACGCTCATCCCCCAAAAGGCTCACATGACATTGGGCGACTTCGCCAAGTTCTCTGCGATGTCTTTGGCCGTGTCAATACGCCGCACCTGAACGACAGGACGACGGGTGGTGTGGGGCAGATGGATTCGGAGTGATTTTCGTAGCAAGGAAAACGAAACAACGACAAAAACCATGGAATGAGAAAGGCTTATATCATATATCATATATCTGACTTGGATTGTGCCTGAGGTTCCGGAAAAAAAATGCGGCTTCTTTCAAAATCATCCAGGATGAACTTAGTTTTTTCGAACAAAACCCACCTGGAATCCATTTTGAATTTGGCAAGTCTTGAAAAAATCGCCCCCGGAAGTTGTGAAGTTGTTGAAGACACACTTGCGGGGGACCATGATGTTCAGAAAAAAAAATTGAACGGTTTCATTATACAGAAACTCACGACCAATTTAACCCTTTAACTCACGGGTGTCATGAAAAACTTAACACCAACCCAAACAGCCCTAGGATGTTTTCAGGGAAAATCTCAAAAAAAACTTATGGATGTTGCCATCAAGTTTGAACCCCCCAAAAACAAAAAACATGTGGATCCCTTACGTTTAAAGATCGGGCAAAAACTCCTCAGCGTTTAAAAAAAACTTCAACATTCAGATCACATGCACCTCGATCAGTCCGGACCCGTGCTCTTTCAAGGCCTGGCAGTTGGAACCAATCAAAATTCAAACGAAAGTTGGAAGGTACATCCCCGAAAACTAACATTTTGCACCTAAAAATGATGGGTTTTTCCATAGGAATCTCCTCTTCTAGGGGTTCAGTTTCAGGTGAACCATGTTAGTTTTCGGGGGTGTAAGTGCTGTACTGGTTGGTCGTTACTCAATCTCATCGGAAAAATATATGAGTCAATATGGTATATAATCTTCCCCCAATTTTCGGGGTGTAAAAAAAATAGTTGTGAAACCCACCAGCTCGGGGGAAACTGTAGATCTGCATTGGTGGTTGTTGTATGATTTGAATGATCTAAGGATCCTCAATGGCATTCAATTAGGATTTCTATTGTTTGTTGCTTGGGTCATTTTCCACGCAAAAAGTTTCGTTCCCCGCAACTTCAAAAGGTTCAAGAGGACACGATCTTTCAAAATAGCAAGATTGACATCCAGGATCCACGTCATGTCATTTGCAATGTTCTTACACTCCCGAAGACTAACATAAATCCTAAAAATCATGGTTTCTAATAGGAATCTCCTTTTTCAAGGGTCCGTTTTCAGATGCGATTCTTAGTTTTCGAGAGTGTAGTTCTGCTCCATGCTTTTTGAAACCCTTCATAGCGTCTTTTGACAGAATCGATAAGATTGAATTTTGAAACCCGAAATGCTGGTCTTAAAGGGGAACAGAATTCAAAGCCTGACATGAAATCCTGATTGACTCATTCTGTTGATGGAAGATCCCGTATCCTAATTTTCACCGGTTGAGTTGGTAGTCAGTTTACCCACGCTTTCTACATTCCTTCCGGTGCTGTTCTTTTTTTCGATGGGTTTCTGTTAACCATCACTAGTGGTCGACGTCCTTTTTCTCGATGCTTAAAGCACCACAATGTCCAAAGTTCACTAGGATCGTGGTGAAGTACACCCCCAAAAAAAGATAGCTCAGGTGATATCCCCAACTTCCGTTCATTTTGCTTCGGAACCCGAGATTGGTATATGCCCTAAACGATCAGGGACTCTTTTTTCATTGCTCAAATGGGAAATAATAAATTCGATCTCGATGTGGATCGGTTCATCTAAAATTCCGAAAAAACACAACACCCAGGATGCAATTGCTGGAATGGTGTCGAATAAAGGTTTGGCTTGAGAGTCTCGAACCTAAAATGTAATCAATGTAATCATTAATCCTGATGGTGACTGGAATCCTGTGTGGGGGGTAGATCCAATCTATAACAAAATCGTCTCCAATTCGATGTGATTTGTTTGGATGAAAAAAATCTGCAACTCCGAAAAACACAAAACAAAAAAAAACATAACTTTAAGATACTTTTTAAAGAAAATGTCGCATCTTTTCAGGAGCTCTATACTTTAACAACATTTTCACGGGCTCAATGTCAGAGAGCCTCTGAGATCATTTTAGCAGCTTCTGCTTCACCTTCTGATCGAATGACCTGGAAAAAAAAAACTTTGGAAAGATCTGAAAAGTTCCACGGAAACTGAGAGAGCTATATAAAGATGTCATCTTTACTTCGATTTTGGTTGAAAACCCATCTTCTTCGAAGACCAACTAGTGGGTGGTTTCAACCCAATTGAAAAATATGCTCGTCAATTTGGATCATATTCCCAGGTATAGTTGAAATTAACAGATTTTGTTAAAATCACCACCTAGCCAAAAAAAGGGGGTCAGTTAGTAAGTCTAAATTTTTGGATGCCTTTTTTTTGGAATCGAAACATCTGGGCAAATAAACCTATAATTCCTAAACCTGGTCGGGGATTCCCTTACTTTTCGCCACCATTTGGGGTGACCAACTGGCAGTGGAGGGTCGTTAGAATTTGCCCAGAAACATTAACTCGGCTTCAAAGTTCGTTGTTTCGATTTGGTGTTTTTTCTCCAAGGTCCAGAGCTACTTCTAAGAAGAGAGCTTGAAAAAACCTGAGATTCTTGTAAGTGGATCTATATCTTAATTACACCCACTGGAACTAGGGTTCGGTAGGGGTGGGATATACCGAGATTTGAACTACAAGTGCGCCATGCCGTGTCACTTTTGTTGCACCCGTTCACGGAGAGTACCGCAGCCATAACCAACTGGCCAGATGGCAACGCTTTCTGAAAGATGTTTCTAGCTACCTCACCTAGAACTGGGTTTTTCTTAAGACAATGCTGATTATAACCCTATTCACGGCAGAAATGGCACCATTACATCTATCATTTAAACATCCCTGGCTTATCGCACATATATATGTGCGTGTATATTCCCATGTTAGGTGTCGTTCGAGCACGAGCCTTGATTGGTTTACCCAATGGATGCATGTCACGAGGGTCAGCGGCTCAGCTTCCGTTTCAGAATTGGAAAGAATATGATGGGTAGTGATCATGTTCAAGCAAAGGACCCCAAGTACAAGTAGTAGTAGTAGTAGTAGTAGTAGTAGTAGTAGTAGTAGTAGTAGTAGTAGTAGTAGTAGTAGTAGATGAACTGATCGCTAGTTGTTGTTGTTGTAGTGTAACCAGAATTAATCACCACCTTCCAACCAGCGATCAGTTCATCGGTTTCAGTTTCAGAGTCATCTTGGCGCCCAGGCGGTCGCTTGTCTTTCCTGCTCCGCCTGATCGTTCCATTTCGCACTTCCGGGGGGCTCAGGATCGTGAGAGTCTTTGTGATGTATTTTGTCACCAAGAAATCCACCTAGAAACTTACGAGAAAAAATTAGGGTGCCTCAGATCGAACTGATATTGTAGCAAAAGATGGGGCAAAAGATATCGAAGCATTGATTCTGGATGTATAGAGGCGGAAATAAAAACAAAACAAAATGATTTGCTAAAAAACCTCACATCCCAAGAACCATGGCGCTTCATCACAAATCTTGATGGCAGATCATCACCTACAATAATGATTATTCGCATTGTGTTTCAGTGGTTTTATACAGCCTAGGCAGCGATTTACCGGATGTTAACCTGAAGAAAGCCATTCTACCCACTGGAAAGTTTGAAAGACAAAACAACAACAAGAACAACAACA
>DF240222.1:156959-181861 GCA_000507305.1 Breviolum minutum Mf 1.05b.01
AACAACAACAACAACAACAACAACAACAACAACAACAACAACAACAACAACAACAACAACAACAACAACAACAACAACAACAACAACAACAACAACAAGAACAAGAACAAGAACAAGAACAAGAACAAGAACAAGAACAAGAACAACAACAACAACAACAACAACAACAACAACAACAACAACAACAACAAGAACAAGAACAAGAACAAGAACAACAAGAACAACAAGAACAAGAACAAGCAAGTCCAAGATGCTTCTATGACAGAGGCTTAAATCCTATCAAGAATTAATCAAATCAGTGCCAGTCCTTTTGGTGGCAAACCCGCGATCCCAAAGTAGCTGCATAAAGCTCATAAAGCCTCTCAATTAGCAGTTTCTCGTTTTCAAAGCCACATTCCCTGTACGATAATGCGGAAATTCCCTTGTGTATTCTAAGAGGCTAGCCGCATTCCCTGATTATCCCAATCATTTATAGGAGTACGACTGTCAGCCAACACTTTTCGACTAAGAAAACCCCTTCAAACCCCGTCATCCAAAAATGCCTTCTCGACGATGAACTTTTGCCTCTCAGCATCTTGTTGCGCCACCTGCGTCGCCCAAAAACATTTGTGGCACTCGGAAACAGGGGATGGGATGAAATTTTGGGGGGCAAAAAAAAACAAAGAAACATCAAACATCCACGTGCCAATCTACTTGAATGAAACCACAAACACTTCACAAAAAGCGGTGGAGTCAGCTTCAAGTCTCAAGATCTTTGCTTCCAGTCATGGCAGGTACCCTCCCTTAAACTAACGTCTCGCACCTGAAAATAGGCCGTTTGCCCCAAAACGAAAAGGCGTTTTTGGTCTCCCTTTCCCACTACTTTTTCAGGGGCGAACTGTTCAACTTGAGGGGGGGTGTAAGTCTTTTTCACTCATTTCCTATGCTGCAGGATCTGGGAGTTTGCCTAGTTGTCACCGGGTTTTTCGGGAAAGCCATGGAGCTGTTGGGTCAGGACATCACGATACGCTTAAGATGACCGGAACTTGACTAGCAAATCAACTAATGGTAAACTAGTTGGTGGTTTGAACCCATTTGAAAACTATAAGTCAAAATGGAAATCTTCCCCAAATAGGGTTGAAAATAAAAAATATTTGAAAGCACCACCTAGTAAATTGGTGAATTGGGGCCCGGCGGTTTGGGATTCGAATCGTTGTGCCCCTTAGTACAAATCCCTTTCATCTTTCAGGGATCCAAGGAATCCAAACCACCAACCCAACCGGCCAAGTTACCATTTGCTGAGCAAACCAAAAAACCATTTTGAGCAAAAAACGCCCGGGGAATCTTTTGGGCAATCTTCCAAAACTCTGGATTTTCCAGGGAATTGGAGGGCAAAAATCCAAGTCGATACTCAAAAAAGTTGCATTCCCTCAAGACCAGTGTTTTGGGGTTATGGTGTTATATACAACAATCAACATATTCTCGCGCAAATCTATACTTCTTTCAAGATCCGACTAAAGCTTGCAGGGTGTCTTAATCCTCAATATGATATGGAATCTTGCGTTCCGAATCACTTTCCTGTCAAAAAATAACCTTCAGGTACACCACTTGGTACGCTTACAAAAAACTTGCTACACTTAAAAAAAAAAAAGTGGGCACGGGCCTGCTGGAAGAAAATAAATATTCTAATGAAATTGGTACAAAAAAATAACATGGTTGCATGGAACCTGAAAATCAGTTTCTTGGAAAAAGGAGATTCTGATCTTAGAAACCATCAAATTTAATGACATGGTCAACCTGAGCCTACTTAACGTACCCGCACTCAAAAACCCAAAGGTTTTTTTTCCTAAGGCCTTATCATAAGGGTCTCAGATATATAAGTTGGGGGGTCCCCTTCCGTATCGTTGTCCACCGGGGGGTTCCACCCCCCCATTGAAACACGACTGGGGGGGTGTAAAAGCTCCACCTGCTTGTCTTCGATGGCCCGAGCAAAGTCCTCGCCCACAGCGAGCCCCAGCGGGTCATGGACTTCGTGTTTGGGTGATTCGATCCTAAGATTTTTTTCACCAAAAAAAACACGATTTCCTGCGTATGGAAAGATTTTCTCAAATGGTTATATATGTTGAAGTCCAATAAACCATGCTATGTGTATTCCAAAAAAAAACGTATGGAAACACATGCACAGCTGAAGGAAGAAACTTTTGTCACAGTTGCTCGCTCACTATGGTGAGAGGTGATCTCATTTGGGATTACAATAAATTCAGAACAAAATGAGGAAACATGGAGACACTCAGTTGGAATATCACATTGATGGTTTGGATACTGCCTAAACATTGTAAGAGTGGAATCCATGAAGGGAAAAAAGAGGTCCCCCAGTGGCATCCATTTGGGCAGACCCCAATTGATTGGTATGATTCCAAGTCGTCAACCAATGGAGAGGCTCCATGGCATCCCCAAAGCTTTGGCCATTGCACAGCTTCGGGTTCCAAAATCTTCAGAAGGAAGACAGTCTTCAATGTTGCTTGGTAGCAAAGCTGCCATGTCTCTCCCTCCCAGTCACACCCCAAAGATAGAGAATTTCATCTTCAAAAGAGTGGGGCTTTGTACTTCCAAAATGATTCATCAGCAAGCTTCCCATCATGGAAACCTTCCATCCCCAACACTTTCCACCCAAAAAAAAAAAACAGGAAATCTGCCAACCAAAAAAAAACGTCCATGAATCCACCATCCCACTTCAAGTCCTTGCCATAGGTGAGATGCGTGATGGCAATGTCATCCTCAAGGCAAGGTTTTAAGTTTTCTTGGAGCCGGAATCCAACCACCAGGGTTTATGGTCCTAGTTGTGGAAGGTAGCGCATCATAAGTTCAAAAAAGGTTCAGTTTTCAAGCCCCTTCAAGTTGTGGTCAACAAGAATGTGTTGAGAATCAGCTTTTTGAATTGGGAACCCCCATAGGTTCTAAATCACCGAACAAACTGAATGCCTTAAAATGGTGCACCCCCACCGCCATGAATCCCTACTCATTTACCTTTTAAAATCAACAATTTGAGATGAATATGCCATTCCCATGGATCTTGGTGATAAACACCTTCCCTAAGATTTGCTTAGAATTCCGAGGGTAGCTCCTCTGCTGACGGTTCCAGGTTTGCGAGCGGCTGAGTGAAACTCAGGCACCCCAATCCTTGTGGGAGGCCTATAGAAGGCCAGGGAATCAGAAACAGCTCCTTAGCTCCCCATTGCTATTATGGCTACGGATTTTAGATAACCCCTAGTTCCAAATCGCTTCCCTCCGTTCGCGCCAGCTAGATTCTTGATCCATATGACACCTCAAAGTGTCAAAAACCTGGGCTCTGGAACCATCAGGATGTTGAACTGATTGGCTCGCGCTACAATGGCCTCGCGCAGCTTGTTGAACCTTTTTGTGTTGACCTTATTTCTTGATGGCAAAAAGAATTGCCTCAGAAATGCTTAAAACCGGTCTCCCCCCAACTCATTGGTTTCCCCCCCCACTGTTGCTTCTGGCCAACAAAAATTCCAAATCCAAGCAACCTTCCAAACTAGGTTTACCAACATTCCTAAGCAAGATTTTCCAAACTATGAGCCTCATCTCAACTCTGCCATCCCGGAATTTCCCACCCCCAACTAAGTCCCACGAATCCACAGGTTTACACAAAAAAAAGATGTCGTTTTTCATATTGAAACTGTTTACCAAAGCGTCTTGTTGTGAATCCCGTGAGCTTTTGGTTTGCGTTTTTTCAAGATAGAATAAAGCTAGTTGGTGGTTTCAATCCATTTGAAAAAATATCAGTCAAAATTGGAATCTTCCCCAACTAGGACTGAAAATAAAAAATATTTGAAACTTGAAACCACCACCTAAAAAAACATTCCGTTGTTTTTTTGTCAACGCACCATTTAAAAAAAAATCAACAACCACAACATGTTTTCCACCAAAAAAAACTCTCCAGGAGGCTGAGAGGTTTAAGAAAACCGTGGCCTCTCGAATTTCTCTCGAAACCTCCAATGGTCGGTCCAATGGTTAGTCATGGCTGAAAGGGAGAAATGTCTCGGTGAATGAGAATCTAAGGGCCCACCACCACCACCCCTTCAAACAAGGCCTTGTTGAGGGATTATTCATCATTATAATCCCTTCAGTTGGCATTATTAGGGCCTTATTTTTTGGGGTGGGTGGCATTGGGGGGGTACCCTTAGATTCCCATGAAAGTTTTTTCAAAAAAATCGCAGAAAACTAACCCCCCAAACCTCAACTTGGCAAGTTGCTACCTTAAATGGGGGTAGTTCAAGTTGCCATAGTCATTAAAAACTCTTACAAGGTGAGCCCCTACCAGTTCTTAATGGACTTCTAACTCCACTTATAGGGTTTATAATCCCAGTTACCCCCTTTTACAAGGCCAATTTATAGGGGCCCGATGTCACTCCCATGTACTGACGGTCCTAGGGTCCTAGGGGCCGTTAGCCCCACCTTGAAGGTAGGGCTAGGGGTGACTTGGATCGCTCAGTACATCCCATGGGAAACATGAAGAAAAAATGACTCCATGGAAAAAAAATGAAAAAAAAGAAATGAAAAAATAGTAGTAACACTAAAGGTGAAGGATTACTCCTGGTTTGCGGGTTTCTAAGGTGAATCGGAAAAAACAAATAGATAAATATCCCAATTCCTTCTTTCGCTCCGAAAAATGGACGTTCCCAAAGGCAATCAGCTACTAGTACAGTTGTCCTTTATTTGCTGGCCCATCCTTGGGGAGAAATAAGTGGCGTTTTTTGGGTTTTTTTTTTGGCAAGCGGATCTTCCGGGAAGAAGGGAATCGAAGACTTGAACCACTTGGAACCCAGTGACCTTCTTAGATGATGACAGCCTGCGTGACGATCCATCGCTCACTTTTCGGAAAAACTCGTTAAATCAAAAGTTCTCAGTGATACCAACCCATTTAGAGAGACCCTTTAGAAGCCATATCGATTTGAATTCAGGAAAGGCAAGAAAAATCTGGTTGATATACTACGTTACTACGATTTAAAAGTAAGCATATAATCTATATATACCCTCCCTGAAACTGACATGTTTGCTGAAAATAGGCCGAAAACCAAAAGGAATGTAGTCTTCCAACCATCCATTTTGTAGAGGTTATGTTAATTTTAGGGAGGATAATATTTTTGGCCAGCAAATAAATAGATCAAAATCAACATAATGGCGACGGGGGGGGTCATGAGCATAGGGGCGACCTACCTTTTCTTCCGCATCTTCCTATGTGCTGGACATGTGACGCCCACATCTCTGGTAATGCCTTTGGCACTGGGCATTGTGTTGTCATCCGTGTCTTTGTGGTGGATGATTTGCAAATGAAAAATTCCGAGCTGGAGTGAGGCAGCTACAATTTTTTTGGAGCTGCCTCAACCACAACTCCTGCTAGAAGCTTTCAAAAGAAAGCAAATTGTGTTGAAATGTTCATCTTCATAGCTTCATGTCATGAACTTTCCAATGACCAAAGATGTTTTTTCTGCATAACACGCTCTTTGCTTCGCTTAGTGGCTTTCACACACAACGGTGGTAGCTCCTTTCAACTCAGCCAAGCACCACACTCAGACAGGACGGCCACGGCAGGTTGGAAGCCTAACAAACACACCACACAGCATTGTTTGATTTTAAAAAAAAATGCCCCACAAAAAGAATCAAAAAACACGTCAAAACATTCACCTTGCGTGCTAAACAACCCTCCTCAAATCCCTCTGGCGGGTTTCCTTACTATAAACTATCAAAACTACATACATACTTCGCACTTTGGAGGATGAGCATTTGTTTGGTGACCCTGCGCAGGTGAAAGGTTCATGAACCTTATGTTTTGAATGACCTGTCACATTGAGACTTTTGGGAGCCAACATCGGCTAAGCTTTTCTCGTGGAAAAAGAACAGAAAACGAACAGGAGGAATCCACAATTCATGCTGTGGAAGATGATGTTTCTTTTCCCTTTTGGGAAGAGTGTTTCCATTAAACATGTTTCATGCGGGGTTTTCTTGAGCATGTATGTAATATATGATTGATTTTTCCCTTCATACCAAAAAAGAATGGAAGAAATGGAAGAATGACCCCTTGCAACACAGGAACCTTGTCTTGCGGAACAAGGAGAAGTGATTCTTAAATATGCAGTCGTTGGTGACCGCTGGCTTTCGGCCTTCAGTCCTTCGATCTTTATACCCGAAAACCTTGAGTATATATCCACAGTGAATTTCCCGAACAAATTGGCAACTTAAAAACATATCTCTATGAAAAATCTCATGTTTCATGTTTCTAGATTCTAGAGTTTTTTACCTGAGATGATAAGTGGAAACCTCCGATTAAGAATCTATTTAAAGAAGAAAAAACATGTATAAACTACCTGAATGATTTTTTATGTCCTTTTACTGGAATGATCGAATCCTACTTTCCTTCCCTTCCTAAAATTAGATTTTTGTCTCCTGTGTTTTTTTTCGTCCCATTTTTTCAGATGCCTCCCAAGTAAAGGCTTCTAATTGCTCTGGTCGCTTTGCAAAGACACAAAAAACTACATCACGCTTTTGTATCCCCGAGAAAGAAACATCAGCGAACTAAACTCAAATTTTGTCGCTCCTATAGTTTCTTTTTTTTCCAACAACTTCTTTTTTTTCTGGTTGGTGCTCAACCCCCCCCACCTTGTTGCTCATTTCCTCACCATTTGCTCATCACGATCAGCACAGCCCAGAGTTGTTTCCCACTTTCCCCAACTTACCCCAACTCCCTCCCAGCAACCTCTCAGGTGGTGCTCCCAAGCCCAACTTTTCCAAAGCGCCAGGTAAGGCTCGAAGCAAGGCGGCCTGGACGAGGACACGAGGACCCGGGGCACCCCGTCCAAAATCCAAGAAAAAAAGATCAGAGGCACGAACCCAACAACAAAAAGCAAACCAAAACTGTGAGTTTGAGGATTCTGGTGTTCTAAAACGCTCCTCATGTAGGAACGGAAAGTATGTCATCCCTGGCTCTAAATCGCTCGCTCCCCAGAATGCCTCCAGGTCTGAAGGTCGCAATCCTTGAAGTGAAGCAGCTGCTGCCTTCCGTTCTTCCACACACAAACAGCGTGCATCCGAAAGTGGAGAGGCCTTGGGACTGCATACCTGACATAAGGAGCCGGAAAAAAGATGGGATGAGGCACCGAGGGAATTTTCCTGAAACCTTTTTGATTGAATTTCACATAAACATGTGTTTCATTTCAGAAAGAAGTCCATTTGGGCACAGGAAAAAAGAGAAGTAGAGGTGTATTTGTAGCTATCTTCTGACATATCTTCCGCATGGACTCAGAAGCAGACCTGTACATGTTGCCCATCCTCGTACCGCAGGGCCTGTTTATTGATCCTATCTTCCCATCTACAAGTTTCAATGAATCAAATAGGTCCTGTGATGATTCCTGGAGAACAGGACCGTCATCACCACCACCACCACCACCACCATCATCATCCACCCTTCGTACCTTGGGAGCTGTCCCCGCACTCCGAGGTCTCCGATGTCTCGCCGTGAGATACGGCGACCGCGGCCGCGACGGCGTTTTCGCCACGGGCGGTGCCGGTGGCAGCGGCGGCGGCGCCGTGGCGGGATCCAGGAGCTGTTGAGGGTTGAGGCTTTGCAAGGTTCCCTCCCAACCCTGCCAACAGCGATCAAGATTCGGTGGTGGTGCGAGATGGGGGAAGTGATGGGAGTGGGATATATGTTTTTTTGTATGTATATATAGATATGTATAAGGATAGATATACATGATATGTCTGGACTCCATGGAATGTTGCAATAAAGGCTGGAAACTTTCCAAAAGTCAGTGTGAAATGATGCCAACTGAGTAGACGAAGGTCATCTGGTCATTTTTGAGCATTTCACTCACAGAACTTGCTCACAGCCATCACCATCAACAGTTGAGCCACAAACCCTGGTTGTTTGGTAGGGATCCTTATCATGGTTTATTATCATCCCTATATAACTGGGTGGTGTAGTCGTCCTATATACCCTAAACAACCAGGGTTTTTTCATTGCTCACCTAAAACCCTTGCCATCTTTTCCGGATGTTACTAAGCACACCTCAGGGCCATAGAGGTGTCGCAATTCCAGCATCACTCGGCGTCGATGCAAACCATTATGGATACCCATCAAATGCAAGTCCTCAAGGACTCAAACTGACTCCAAGTGAGCAACGTTGACACAACCCACCAGTGACATTCAATGAAATCCTGGTTGGTTCATAAGAATGATTATAATCGCTTAGTAAATTCCAAATATAGCTGGGTAGTTTTTGTTATCCCCTAAGTACAGCAAAATAACCAAGATCAACTGGTTACTGCTCAACGGAAATTTGTTGCCGTTACCAACTCAGCCAAGTCTTACCAGGATTTTGGGGGGGAAATCATCAGAACTACTGCTTGAAGGAAGAACCTTTTTTCGGTAACAAAAGCAAACAACAGGAAAAGGCAAACATCTCCGTTTAAAGCACCATGAATTTCAGGGGCAAGTAGTTTCAGGGAGTATATTTGTTCAAGTATGCGTCATATCAAGGTACCCTAAAAAAAGGCAAATGTAGTACATGAATCTACCCCGTCAACGGGCCCCCAACAAAAGAACAATGTGACCACACTTTCTTTCGTGGGGGTACCTAATTCTCCAAAAAGTTCAGTCAACTTGGATCTATATAAACCAAGAGTCGCGGCTTTTCAGGAACCTGGTAGCTCCTTTGGTCTTCATTGTTGAAAATGATACTATGAAAATTTCTGATACCCCAACCATTAGAACCCCTTGACTTTTTTCTGGTGTTCGAGTTGGATTTCTGGTACCAAAGGTTTGAGGGGAAAAAACTGTTACCAAGTCTGGGTACGCCTTTTTCAAAGCATCATCTGCTTAGTGAAAATGCTGGCTATGTAAAACCAGTTTGGTGGCTTCAAGGCATTTAAAAAAGTAAACCCCCCTGAAAACTAACATGACTGGCTGGAAAAGCAACCCTTTGATTCGATGTATCTCCTATGAAAAATGGTGGATTTTCCAGCCAGTCATGTTAGTTTTTTGCGGGGTAACTCTTGTCAAAATGAAAATTTTCCACAAACCTCGGGGTGAAAATGAAAAATATATTCGAAGCTTCACCACCTACTGCTGATGAAAGAAATCCGGCTAAGCACCTAGGATGTATAAAACCTTGCAAATAATGGGATAAACTACCAACCTCAACCGGCGAACGCGGGATTTCTTCCATCAACAGTATTGCAAGCCCCTGCTTTATTGTTCCCTTCAACCACCCTTTGAAATGATTTCATCCCATCATGCCATCCTTCAAAATATTGGAAACCACCACATAGTAGAGGATCTTACTTTGACCACACGCCAAGGTGCCTCCAATTTGAGATCGACTGCGACCAAGCCGTTGACCAAGTGATCCTGGAAGTCAGGGAAAACAGGAATCAATGCTACTCCCCCCAAAAAAACTGACGAATATCCCCGGATAACCAAAAACTGCGGTCAAGGACCGGCTGTTTTTTCTAAAAAAGATGCATCATGACATGACAACTGACAAGTCATAAGGACATGGTTGGCAGATAATTTTCCCTTTGAAATGGTTCCTTTTTAGGGGGCGAATTCGTTCATTTTTCGGGGGTCTAAGCCACTGGGAATTTTTTGACAACCTCGTGTCAATTTGCGGCGCCCGTTATCCTAGTTATAAATATGCTTTAATGGCACCCCAGAAGAATCACCACTTGGGCCAAATCATCCAAGTGATACCTACTGAGTGGTCTAAGCCATACTACACCCCTGAAAATTAACATGGAACCTAAAAATCACCGAATTGTAAAGGAAAATCATCTTCCAAACCTCCACTTTTGGGTTCCATGTTAATTTTCCAGGGTGTTATTGTTAAATGGGGACGCTCCCTCCACTCCCCACTGAGTGTAGTCAAAGTCCCTGCGTTGTAGTTCATTTTCGCAACAATCAATAGAGTTCTTTCACCAACTAATTTTAAATGATACTGCACAAATACACCCACTTTGCCGGCCCTTTTGTCATGTGAAAACTCACGACATGTAGGGGAATTAAAACACCAACTTGCCCGTTTGTTACCCTCACGGCCCTACCAGGATCTTTTTTTGGTACACGGTGGCAAACCTTAAGGAATCATGGGATCACCCCAGTTAGAAGTGGTTCGAGGGGATGCATGTAGCTGACAACGCGGAGACTGCCCGGTCACCAGTTATGAGTAGGGGCCCATGTCACTCCACTTATTTCGGGGTGAAATTTCCCCCCCTTGGGCAACTCAGTTAGATGATTTGATCCCATCCCTCAAAATTTCAACAAATTTGCTGGATGTTCAGATCCCTGCAAATGTCTTTCCCTTGCAATGCGCATGTTTCATCACAGCCAGGGTGTCCTCAAAGGCTCGTGTAATGCATGCAGGAAGACCTCGACAATTCAACCACTTTGCCAAGTCAGATTCGCTCCAATACCTCTCGCAGTTTTGCGCAACAAAATGGAACTGAGGGCAACTGAAGCAACATGGGACTTACAAACTTCAATCACTTGATGGGTTGCATGTTTCTGAAAGCCTCAAATCAATTTGTTCCAATCAAGGAACGAGTCTAACTCCTCTGTTTTAATATTTTCTGCAAACGAAAAAACATGCAAACCTTGATTCATGTTTTTCCAAAAGAAACAAAGATATCTTGAAGACTTGCTTTAAAGAGAAAACTGGGGGGCACAAAAAAAAACGGGTGTGTTTGGTTCCCTTTTCAATTTTTTTTGGTGTAAAAATCATGGTCCGGTGGTCTACGGTTGAAGCTCAAAGTCTTAAAAGATCAATTACCTCACGGCCAACTCTTCCCGTTGTTGGCAGTTGGCCCAAACGTGCCTATGATCTACAAAAACAAAGTGTTTAAACCTATGATCCACAAACGGGCCCATCCTGTCCAGCTTTGCAAAGGCTACCCTCCCGAAGTTTAAGAAGTTTAAGATAACCCCTCTTCAAAGTGACCGAAACCGAAGAGGAAAGGCGAACGTTTTCCAACCATCGTTTTTTCAAGGGGGGAACTGTTGAACTTCAGAAAAGGTTTTCTGCCGGTTTGATGGGATCTGATGGGATCATGGCTGCCATGGATTGAAAGATCAATTTTGGGATTTCATCATTGAAAGATTTGCCCAAAAAAAAGAAGGTAAATCTTCCATAGGATGGCTGAAAAAGCTCGGGGCACCTCTGACCAAGACTACCCCCGACATCCCAAGCCACCAAAAAATAACTCCAAGTTACACTGGCGACGTGTGGTAAAACTCCCTGGTTTCATCGGCCATTGCTACTTGTCATTGGATAATCCAAAGGTTGTCACAATATCTTCAAATGCTTGCTGCTCAAAGCGTGAAAACTGTTACTGTCCATGATGAGTAGTCCAATATGGCAAGCGCAAGTTGTGGGTGCTTGCACCCTGGGACCCTTGAAATGTTAAGATAGAGACTCAAAATTATGAGGCCTTTTCCAACACTCACATGGATGCCCATGTGATTTCACCAGCCAAATTTAGAAAAACAACTAACTCAAAGTACAAAGGCAAAGTTTGATAAGAATAAGAAAGATATAAGAACAACTAACAACACCCACTTTCCACTCACTTCAAATCAAACCTCCTCTTTTTCGTGTTTGCTTTAAGCTGTGATCCTCGAGCCAGAAACTTTGAGATGTCTGGCAGAGTCCAAGTCACTTGATCTGTTCAAAAAAATATTCAAATGTTCACCTAAGATGCATAAAGTAAAATTGGAGGAGACATTTCGATCTTGTTCAAAAAAAGATCCACCAAACTCGCAAGCTTCTGGACACATCAGACAATTTTAAAGTGTGCAAAGGCAAAAATGCAGCTTTGCACATTGGGTCTGGGGTGTACTCCCCCGAAAACCAACATGTCCCGTAAAAAGGAGCCATTTCAAAAGGAAAGTAGTCGTTCAAGCACCACTTTTCAGGAGACAACCAATCCATCAGTCTTCTTCCACAACGTCCCCAAAAATCCAGACCTGCCGCGTTTTCAAAAACGTCTAAGAAAAACAAACCACACCGACCCCCAACCTGCTCTCGTTGCGTCAAGAGCGACTCTGCGTTATACTGGGCAATCGTGGCCTTCATCACCTTGCCGCAACGGCTCGGCAACGTTAAACCTCTTGGACATGAACCATGAAATCCTGGTTGGTTCAGGTTCCCGGATCCCTATTTCGTGGCTTATTGTGACAAAAAAGGACAACTAAATAAGTGAGTGATCAGTGTTTATCTTATCATAATTATGAAACTATGACATTTATTCACTATCCTATACAAATGGGTAGTTGTTCATCCCCTATTTACATAATATACAGTATTCATAAGCAGGGTTTTGGTCAAGCTTTAGCTGAATACCTCTAAGAAATACATCACACGGCTATTGATAGCGCCCAGTCATGGCCAGTCAACCCCCTCAAGTTTCCTGCCAGAAATAAACACTTTATATACTGTAGGTTCAAGGGCTTATTCAGCCCCACCATTCCCTCAATGCGGTCAAAAATCCAGCACTGCACCAACTGTTGTGAAAGCCTTCCTCATTCTCCGCATCAACTGGTGCAAACAAAAATCCTCCATCAGTAAGTGAATTGTTTCACCTCAAAAATCAGGATTCATGATTAGGAACCCCACGAATGATCCCAAATTTCAAACCGGTTTGTTTTATCATCCCCAAAAACCAACGGCTGGAGCCCAAAATTGAAGGCGGATGGAAGATGTGTTTCCTTTTCAAAGGGGTGATTCTCAGGTTCCAGCCGTTAGTTTTCAGGAGTGTAGCCCAATTACAAAAAATTTACTAACTTCCTGATACATCCAGATGTATCCACCACATTCAAATTGTCAACAAATGGCTGAGCTTCGTTCCCACATCAAGGCGGAGCTTTGATCCCCATGATCTCATGATGCCTTAAATCACTCCAATCGCCTTGAAAATAAAAGCTGAACGATTCATGGAAGAAATTTCGGGAGGACCCTGGTTGAGGGTTGGTATTTTTTAATCACCAATCATATCGGTGTTTTTTTCTACATGTCCCTTTTGCTGGGATTTTATCGCCAAGTTTTCAGCAGCAGCAAAAACTTTCGCCTCGTTGGCAATGGAGGGAAGGACGCGCTCATCGTAGTCCTGGATTTTTCATTGCTTCAGCAAGTTACGGCAAGTTGAAAAGTCATCTCCAATTTCAGGTCTTTAGTTCAAGCCTTGTGTACATATTTATATATATATATATTCAAATACATATACATATATATATATACATATTATACATACATCGTTTATATTTGGCGGGTGGTAAATTTTATATACTTGAGGAAATCAAGTTCATATACCAATGGACAAAAGCATGAAGTAGCTCTTGACTGATTGTTAGTTTGCTATTTTTCATTAGCTGACCTTTTTCAGGTACCGGTATTTGAATTGTTTTGAAATGTCTTTAAAAAAAAACTATGGAGGCAAAACCACCCCTTCACATCGTGAGATATCATCATCTTCACTGGACGGTTTCTGTTGGGGGCTAAAAAAAACTGCACACGCACCCGAAGTTTAACAGTTCGCCCCCTGCAAAATGATACTTGAAAAAACGATCCTTTCCTTTTGGGTCATGTTTTTTTCAGTTTTCAGGGCGTGCTCTTAGACTTCCAGCAGGTAATACTACAAACCACCATCAACCATCATCCCCCGTCCTCACCCAAGGTTCGGTGGATGGTGGGAAGTCCTTCAATCTGCGGTTTGAAGAGCATTCCTGGACGCTCACAATTTGGAGACGGCTGCTGGTGGTTTTTGGGCTAGAAATCCATACATTCAATCTATTCTCTATTCGTCTACAGGTGTTTGTTGATTTATTCTAGTATAATTTTATTTGATACGGTTGATGGCTGAAATCCGGCTAACCAGTTGATATGGAGAATTTTTCCCATGATTTAGAGGGTTTTATACATCCCAGGTGGTTGTTTGGGATTTCTGAACCATCAACAGTATTACACTGATGCAGTAACAACTACAGAGTCAAACATTTCTTGGCCAGTTTTGGCTCCAAAACTCCCTCGGGACTGGGCTTGTGCCCTTATCTACTGAAGATCTATCTGGTTTTGGTATCTAATTTATGTACCGACTTGATCTCTTTATATCTTCTGTTTGTTAATCACACTAACTAGAGTATCTATCCATATGCTTATCTGTTCATACATTTGCAGCTCATCTTCGTTTAAAAAAAGTACCCACTCGATTTCCACAAAAGGACTTTGTGTCAATGTAGCAGAAAAGCCCAAGGATTGATGCAAACAATGAGTTACGTTAACTTGCTGGACCGGGAAAAAAAAAAAAACGTTCATTGGTGACCCCAGAGGTACTACACCTGGCAGGAGGTCTTCTGCCCCAAAAGGAAAGGATCATCTGAACCAACGCCAGTGTTTCAGGTGCGAACTTGCTGTTTGTTTCAGGGAGGGGATTCGGCCAAAGTGTGTGGAACAGGTGATGTTTTTGTTGTTGACCTTTTTGCATCCGAATTCTTGTCTGCTTGTAAGGACTTAATCAAGCGCCATTCAGGATGGCAAAACCGGTCTTAACACTTCTAGCCAAGGTAATCCCGGAAAAAAAAAAGACGTGAAATGCTTGAAAACAACCACCTTTTTATAGTTCACTTCCCTCGAAAATTTCCCCCTTTTGAAAGGAACACTCACTTGGGAAAGGTCTGTCTAGAATTTCATCACCGTATGAAACTCAATAAACCCAACAACAATTTAATTCTAGGGTCATCTACTTAAAAACATCTCAAAAAAAAAAAACTATGTACAGTCACACTCAGACACACACAAATCAAAAGATCTTTCAAAAAAAAAACTCAAAAAATCCACCCTCCCCTATTCATGACAATCTTAATTGCTTACGGTGGTTTCGTTTCAACCCGTCTGAAAAAAAAAAAGCAAGTCAAATCGGTCAAAGCTTCCCCTTTAAATTTAGGGTGCACATTTAAAAGAATCTGGGAAACCACCACCTAAGGTCAAGGCATCATCTCCCTTACCCAACTATCATAGAAAAACTTTAACACCCTACAAAAAGTTAACCCCACCTACAAAAACCCAGGCACTATTTTGTGAAGATATCCTTGTGTAAACTATTGGCACCCATCCCCAAATATATCCAAATATGGGACCCTCTATGGAAATCAGCCAAGTTCATCAAGGTTGGTGAGGCACATCCTGGAGATTTTAAAAGGTGGATGAGATGTAGGAAAACACAGCTGCACTTTTGCGCAGCTGCAGGAAGTCTGACCCGGCCATTGCTGCCATCAAGAAAAACAAAAAGTCTGCCAAAGAGTGTTGAAAAAAAGAAACGATAATCTCCGAGACCGTGTCTGAAGGCAAATTCAACAAGAAACGACCCAAAGACTCCAAAACCTCCCTTCAATCCATCACAAACAAATTCCTTGTCAAACCCAAACGAACAGTTTTTGTTGGTGGCACTTCAGGTCACACTCCCTTCGTTTCCAAATGTTTTTCCACACGAAACACGTTTCGGCGTCATACCGGGTATCATGACGAGAGAAAAAACATGAGGATTTTGGTTCTGGCCAAAGTTACTGATGTGAATGGTCACCATTTGCAAGTCCTTCCAACGTTGGCGAGAAAATTGTTTCACAAAAAACAACTTGAAAGGTGAGGATGTTAGTTTCTGATTTAGCGTTGTCAAAGGAAAAAATGCAGGGACTAGTCTTCAGTAACGAAGGGCTACTTGGAGGATCATCCCTGTTAGCAAGTGGCTAGTAAACGGATGTTCACCTCGGGAGTTTTTTGTCAATGATGAATTTTGTTGGTTGAAGATGTCTCTTAATTTTCCTGCAAAAGGGGCTTTTTCAATGTGAGGTGGCAAAAAACCTTTCTGGTATATATTGAAAAGTTATCTCAATCCCAACAATCTGACAATCTCCATGATTTTTTTGTAACTAAACCAGATTCTACCCTCCAGTAAACTAACATGGCGATCTTTGAGATACAACATGAATACTGGCATCCTACGACTCACAAAATATACAAAGGACTTTTGTCAACAACCGGGGGAACACTGACAGTCAAATTGAAAATTGGAACACTCGCATCCGCAAAACGGAAAAAAAAACACAATGCAGAATCAAAACAATCGACACATTGTAAAGAATCGAAACCAGTCAACACATTGCAGAGAAAAAAAAAAGTGGTCGCTGATGTGCGTTCCCCCCAAAAAAAAATGCCTCTGTTTCTCAACTGTCACTTTCCCCCAAGCACAAATCAACTGCCCTTTGAACCCCACGTCTTACCTTGGTGCCTGTAGTGGTCTGTATGAGCTTTGGTCGGAGACGGATGCTATACCACTTGGGTTGCATCAACTTAGCAAACCAACGGATGGCAGGTGAAATTTTGTGATAGGATTCCAGGTATGGATCATGTGGTCTGAGTTACAAATTGGGGGGCGATGTGAGGCTGCTAGGCTTCCAGCAAATTTTGTAGGTGGAGTGTTTCATACAATTATCACCAGCTTCAACCCCCAAAAAGTTCTTTTGTTAAATGAAGTTTTGCTAGTTGGGAGATTTCTTTCCTTTTGGGAAGGCCTATTTTTAGGGGCTATGTTAATTTTGGGGAGGGTAGTGGTGAAGGGTTGTGTCTATTAACCCATAGTGGGTTGTCGACCCAAATTAAGGACTGCCCCAAAATGTGTTTTTCCAGATGTGTTCCGAATTCCCACTTGAGCTTTCGAAAAGTGAATCATAGTGTTGCTCCAAATCCTGGTTGGTTTGGTTTACAAGATAAAGCGGAGTTCATTGGTGGAAGGATCGATTCTCGTGTGGATCATTCCGGGATCTTCCATGACCACAAAATCATGACGATTCACCCTGCACTTGACTGCTTCCTTCATCAAAAAAGATGTCGCGAAAAGAGAAAAAAATCAGCTCCGACATGAGATTCATAACGGATTCATCTGGGATTCACAAGGAATTCATAACGAATTCATAAGGGATTATGATTTCTAAAACCAGATGTTCCCGCCACACCGGGCGATCCCCCACGAAAAGTTTCCCCTTTTCAAATATCTCGGCCCAATCTTCTCGGCTTCCGAGTGGCCCATGGCACTTTAAAGTGTGTCCCTTCACCTCTCACCTTCTCCTGCAATTCCAGGTGGCGAAAAAACTTCAAGCCGTGGGTTTTTTCAAGCCACCTTTTTTTAACATCTCTTAAAACCATTCATGAAAAATCCTAAAACCCATCTTAAGGATGAATAAAACCATTTTAATGAGATACTATACCTATCACCTAGGTAAGCCGGAATTTCTTCCGTGAACATGACAATGGCGAAAAACAACCACGAATGAGTCGATTTTTCTCCAGAAAAAATGGTACTGGAGGAAATTTCAATTCTAAGACTTTTCCAAGATACTCGTGAAACATTTCCCAGACCTCGGGGTATGCACCAGGGTATGTTGGGGTTCTCTTAAATTAATGCTTCTAGCAGCAACTTTGCTTTCATCATCAACCTCATCAACCTCATCCACCATCCCATCCATCGGTGCAAGTTCACTCCTCGACGCCTGTGAGCATATTCAGCATGACCACCCGCTGACCGCCGTCCACCTCGGTCGGAGTTTTCACAGATTGGGCCTTCCAGGCTCAAGATGAAAACCAACTGCAAAGCCTAACATAGGAAGATAAAGAACCAATCCCTTGGGCATGACTGATTTTTGTGGTGCGCTAAAATGCTATTTTTGATGGGAAAAGAATAGATTTAAAATTGCAACTGATTGTGTAAATCCCTCCCTCCCAAAACAAAAAAAATGACATTCGTGACATTCACCCCAAAAGCCATGAAGGGAAACACCCTTCAGCACCTGAACGGCTTGTCAAACGGTTTCCTCAAGACGCTCCTTCCAGTGCTTCCCGTGCTTAGGCTACCCCGCATCATATAAGCACAAAGATGGAATCATAGCTGCTGTGCCAAGTCCTGTGGCCCAAATGCTGTGGTGTTTGCCCTGCAGTGGTATGGGTTTTTTTGTAAAAGATATTACGGGGGGGTATCTCTCGAATGAAGAGATTGAGACCCCAATCTATGGATTGAGACCCCAATCTATGGATAGAGACCCCAATTCCGAAAAAAAAGTCCAAGCCGGCCAAACTTTGCTGTATCTTAGTAGGGAATCCTATATAACGGAAAATGTTAAAAAGCCATTCGATTTGTTTGGTCTTAGACTTCCAGGGCAAGTATAATTGTCTTTCCTAAAATTCAAATGGGCATCACTCAGTGCCTCTTAAAGAATCTCTACTTCGCGGCACCACATTCAAGGCTATGTCAATTTGACAAGTTTCCAAAAAGACTTTTTACCCTGGCACAATGAGCATGTCACTTCATCAGGAGAACATGCCCACTGGAAAGTTCCCGCTTTCAAAGAAGCTATGGAGAAAAAAACACAGAAGCTATGGACAACGGGGTGCTAGTTCCGAACTTTCTCTTGAGCAAAGCAAGTATCTTTCAGATTGCAAATCCTCAAGGATATCGGAAAGTTGATGTTCGGCGGTTTTTTTTTCAAAAGGTATTGGCCTTTAACCGAAACTCCCCCTGGTTCCTCTCGAACTGAGACCCCAAGTGGTTGAAAGTGTTGAAAGCTCCCGAGATGAAATGATGACTTGCCCACCGTTTCGGCTCGGCAGAGCGCATCGAATTCACGTTGATGAAAAAATCCAATCCCTTTAAAAGATGGGTATCATCGGAAGAAAGATGTACACTTGGCATCAACCTCTACCGAAGACCTACGGATCTGAACACTTCCTTCCCATAGCAATCATCCCATCTTGGGGAGAATTCTCTGGAAAGGATAGAACCAAAAAAAATGCCTTTGAAAAATCATGCCTTCCATTTCAAAATGTCAGCATTTTCCAAGTCCTCGAGCAAGTACCAAAACCTATAGGAATCAAAATCCTGTTTCCAAAAGCATTCTTTTTCCAAAAAAAATTCAGGCTCACCTCGGTTGCCTTGTTCGTTTTCATCCAAAAAAAAACCAGCCCCTCAAATTCCAAGGCCCTTGGAATCTTCCAAAAGACACCAAAACTACCGGCAAACCACGCTTTGCATTTATCTCACGTGGAACGGTTTCCGGTTGGCCGTCCTAAGCCTAGGCGATAAACGCCTGTCAAGATTCGGTCCACCTTAGCCAGATGGCGGCAAGGAAGGCAAGGAAGTTCGCGACTTTCCTCGTGAAATGGCCCCCTTTTTATGGGACATTGGATCGTTTTGGGGTGTGTATATATATATACATATACTATGACATATAGCGTAATGTAATATAATACAATATAATATAGTGTAATGCAATTTTCTAATACAATATCATATAAGTATAGATACGTTCCAGAAAAATGACCCTTGTTTCAATGATAGGCCAGAAGAAAAAGGAAGACAACCTCGGATATACATGAAGGTTTCCCACCCAACGATGACACAGGACGACTTGCTGTCAGTTTATTCCCATGCTGTCAGGTTTTCAACATCCCGCAAGATATCGGTACACAGTTATACATATGATATGGATTCAATAAATTTCATGTCAAGCTTCGGTGGGTTTCTTGCACTCACCAAACAACCAACAAATGAAACCTTACAGCAATACGAAGTTGGACAGTTCGACGCTGAAAAATGATGAAGACGATCCTTTCCGATCCTGGGATTTTGGCCTATTTTCAGGGTCGAACTGTTAAACTTCAGGGGGCGTAGAGAATTTTTTCAGAGTGCTCCCGCTAAGCCCTCCCAGGATGGCTTTTGAGGCACATTTCTGGGCTACACATATTGAATTCCCCATTCCCAACTGACATTTTTCTACCTGACACTTCACCTTTTTTTTTACCAGGAAAGATTCCAAAAATGAGATTTTCCGGTAGTCTTACCATGAAAATTCCGGAAACTTTTCACAATTTTGAAGACACAAAATAGTGGAAATACATCTACCCTGAGGGTCCAAAGACCATTATATAAATGATCTTTCGGACCTTATCTCTTCCTAGTGATTAATCATCAACAATTCCAAACAATTCCAGGAGACTATTCTTTTAATGGCCTTTGACTTGCAGGGTCTACAAAAACCCGTGCCATTCTCGAAATTTCTTGAGATGCCCTCACAGATGGTTGCGACATGCTGAGCACCTCAGAAAGCAAACGGCAAACTTGGAAGCTTTCAGGACAGGACCTACACGTGGGGTACCAGTTTGAATCATGATGAATGGCTTATTTACATTCCCGGAACATATTTTGATAGTATAAACGTATAACGTTTTATTAATCCCTTATATAATGACCAAAACGTTGACCAAAAAACTGCCCACTTTGAATAATCAATGCTAAACAAAGCATTTCTTAATAAGAGTGTCAAGCGAAATTCCTTGTACGCGAAAAGGACATCATCAGATTGGGGTGTCCCCAGCGTCCCTTATCGGTTACCAAGGTTTGGTAATCATACCATGATTTAATAGTATAACTGTTTCTTAATCCCCTGTATAAAACTGATCCAGCGAATGGGGGATCATTTTGAAGCCCTCAAAAATTCCTGGTTTTTTTCCGGAACCCCTCAATCAAAGCGCAACATTTGGGTTATTTTCCTTCAAAGCACCTGGCCTTGACAAGGGTCTGAAAACCTTGTTCCGACTGTTTAGGTTAAAAAAAAACCTGGAAGTCCAAGTCGTCAACCATTAAAAAAATGATCTTGAACCGACAAGACCATCACTTTAGTAGTGATTTATCATCAACAATTCCAGGGGACTATTATCATTTAATGGTCTTTGACTTACAGGGAAAATTTTTGAATTGAATTCGGCACCGATTACTATGTATAGATATTACCTATATCTATATGTAGTGTATGGATATAATGTATGTATGAACAATCTGTTTTTGTCCCATCCTGAATTCACGATCCGATGTTTTTATTGTCAATTCATAAATCATGTTTCATTCCTGACAGATGGTCCAACTCCATGTTTGTTCCTTTTGCTGGATGATCATTTGTATATATCAACATGTTTGCTCTTAAGTACACCCCGAAAACTAACATTAACATGTCCCTAAAGAGGGAAATACATTTTCCAACCATTGATTTTCAAGGGATATACTGGTTTTCGGAGGAGTGATTCTTGTGCCATTTACAACCATCCACTTTAGCAAACAACATCGACATCTAAGAACCTCTAGTTCAGGGGACATGTTAGTTTCCGGTGTAGCAATGAAAGTGTTTTTTGATGCGCTTTTTGATTTGGATTTAGGAGTCACAACTTACAACCACATTTTTTCAAAAAAGAATCTTTTGTGACTTCCCCACATGAAAAACAAACACATATAATCTTACGGATCCCTCTCAACTTCTCTGCCAGTTGGGTTTCCAAACAACAAAATCGCCCTTCCAATTTGGGGGCTCGCTCACGGACTGAAAACTTCAAGCTACAGCAGACCATGAACACATTTTCGCAACACCGAAATTACACAAAGGAATCTTGTAGTCTCCTTGCTTCCGAATGCCCCAAACGCAAGGGCAACATTTATAGAACAACTGTAGATTGGCCTAACAATTTTCGCTGCACATGTTCTTCTCGGTATGAATCGAAGTTTGTTCTTGAAACTTAAACTGTGTTATATGTCTGAGCACAGAAGCCTTCCATCTCCGTAAACAAGAGTAGTTGCCCAAATCATAATAGCCACCACGAGAAATGCTTCTTGACCAACAAACGCAAGTGCCAATAACCTTTTTGCGCAAACAAATTGTCTCACCCATTTCCAGGTTGTTTTCCTTTCATTTTCCTTGACCATTGATCTTTCGCCATTGGCAAATGGTTTCGTTGCAAAGCCCCACATAAAAGTAAAAGTTGAGCAAGGGGACTTGAAGGAGGTTTGAGATCGATGGATCGAGATTCCGGTAATGGAAATGAACCACGGTTTGTCGTCTCAAAAGAAAGAAAATTCTGAAAAAACTGCGGGGCCTTAAATCATCCACATGATTTACGGAACAAATGTCGATGGTCTAGAAATTCACTGGGTGCCAAACTGGCAACTTGTCCGGCTGACACGTCAGTGAACAAAATAGATTACTTCCGTTTGAACAGAGCATGTTTTTACCTCGGCACGGTGTTGCAAAAGATTCAAGACTTTCAAATTTGAAAGTATGGTGAATCTTTGCGACTGCATGCGCACGGAAGACGTGGAGGGTTTTTTTTTGCAGGAAGTAAAGCAAAATGGCTCCATAGCGGTTTGGACGGACCAAACTTACACAAAGTTACCTCGATGTGGGCGAAAACAACCCAGCAGCTTTCTTGCTCCGCCCAAGTCTACATGTTTGCCGCTGTGTTTTTCAAACTAAATGCTGGATATTTCCAAGCGAAAATCCTTCATGCTCGAAAAAACCTTCAGGGCAAACCGCGCACCGAAATGCGAATGTGAGCGGCCACCAACATATGAATTTCGCAAAACTAAAAAAATCGTGCCACAAGTTGTTTTATGTGGCCTACAGCTAGCAAAACTAGGACACAAGTTTTTTCAAGGTTTGGTTTTTTCTTGTGTCTTGTGGCTGTTCTCAACCCGTTACATTGGAACTGGGAAAGAAAGAAACAAACGAACAAACGAACAAACAAACAAACAAACAAACGAACGAACGAACGAAGCAAAACAAACAAACCAAACAAAACAAACAAAACAAACAAAACGAACGAACGAACGAACCAACAAACAAACAAACAAACAAACAGACAGACAGGCAGTCAGACAGACAGACAGGCAGACAGACAGACAGACAAACAAACTAACAAAGCACAAAAACACAAACAAGTGCAAAACAAACCAAACAAAACATGACAAAGCAAAACAAAGCAGAACAACAACAAAAAACAACAACAACGAAAAAAAAACAATAACAAGAAAAACGAGAAGAACAAGAAGAACAAGAAGAAGAAAAACAACAAGAAGGGGAGCAAGAAGAAGAAGAAAAACAATGGCAAGAAAAACAAAAAGTAGAACAAGAAGAAGACGAACAACCACCGAAGAAGAACAACAACAAGAACAGTTGCGGTTTCCACTGTCTTTGAAATTCTATACATGAAGCCGTGTAAATTTAGCTTCTTCCTGCACGCATGAGAAACAGAACCCGCAGCTCCAAAACCGACTCAGCCCGTCCAGCCGCCAAATACGAAAGAAACACGAAAAATGAAGAACTTCTGACTGCCAAATCGGGAAGCCAGAAACGGCTACCAAAAATGGAGTCGCCCACGATTTCCTTTAATGTCTTCTTGCAAAAAGATTTGACTCCCATTGTCGTAGCCAGAAAACGACTACCAAAATCGGAGCCGCACAACTGCCAACTTTTCCAAATTTTGTCGCGGTTTGAGCGAGTTTTTGCCCACAAGCAACGGCACATACAGCCACTCACGCGACACTTGTTTCTTCCGAAACTACTCCACGTTTGTTTCAAGCTTGCAAGAACTTGCGCTTGCACCGTGGAGGCCCAATCGTGCGCCCCTGAAACCCAAGACTGCTAACTACCAAAACAAGAGTTGCAAATCATACGTTTTTTCCTTCAACTACTTAAAAAGCCAAATTTTTTTTTTTCCTGCATTGCCGGGCGAGTACGAGACATGGTCGGTCAACTACTGGAATTTGAGTAGGATTGAAAGCTAATGAGAAGCAGAAGTTTCCCTGGAGGCCAGAAAACACCAAAACAAAACGTCGCCAACGTCGCAGCCGCTTGTGGCTCGTTGGCACGACGTCAAAAGTATCAAAGTCGCGAGGAATTTAATGCTCTAAGGCCCGCACCCCCCACTTAAAACTATTTAAAAGCCAAATGTGCCACAACCATTCCAACATTGACATTGGTATAGTCAAGTAACACTCACAAGACTTTGGAACGCAGAATTTCAGCTTATTTTGCGAATTTCACTGGTTTTTGTGGTGTTGGGTTGTGTTGTGTTGTTTGTTTGTTGTTTGTTGCTTCTTTTAAAGTTGCCAGTAAATTTTCTGCTTTCGATTAGCGTTTCACATTTTTTGCGTATTTCCAGTAGTTGACCGACTATGTCCCCGTGCTCGCTCGGCTAGCCCCGGTTGACTGGTTTTTGAGCTCCTCTGTCACCGGCAAAGCTCCCTGGTAATTATCCGTTCTTTCCAATCCTCGCCTTGCACCAAATTTTAACCCCATCAACTTTTGCCACCTATGGTGTCTGTTAATTACTTAATTTGTTCACCGCAAAATTTTGGCTTGAATGCATTATTTATTTTTCTTACATCAATTCCAATTGCGAATTATACTATGCTGTAGGGCGCTCTGCCCGGGACCTTGGCACCTTTGCAGCGTGGAGAAAGAAAAAAATCTTTTTACCCTTCTCCAGCTTGTTCCTATCACAAAAGCTTCCGTGACAGGTCATAGAACCTGAGAAACTTTTGACTCTCATTTTAGAAGTCTGAAACGCTTCCAAAACTGAGTCGTCCAGATGGGGCCTTCCCAGCAGTTGGCTTCCACAAACCTTTTTTTTGCGCAGATATCCAAATCTTTCGCTGATTCTTGCAAATATTTGACGTTAAGAGGATTGTTGACCAACAATGCCTAGAGCTGGATCGACCGCAAAAAACGAAAATATTGAGATCTGGCCGATTTACAGGCAGCAGCAGGTTTCTGCCCATCTTCTTGAAAGCGAACTTTAGAACGTTGGACTATCTTATAGAGTCTCACTTCACGGACAACTTGTGTCCTTTTTCAAAATGAAATTAACTTTCTCAACCGAAGGCAGAAGCAACTGATCTTACGAAAGTTAGGCACGCGAATCCTATTGCCTCCAGCTCTACTTAGCAAGCAACAAGACAGTCCCCAACTACCACAGTGGATCGCC